>JAKTUE010000017.1:0-258128 GCA_030556525.1 Wickerhamomyces quercuum
ATTACCAAAATGATATGTCCATTAGAATGAACAAACGTTTAGAACCAAAAGAGTTTGAAATTGGTGATCTGGTCTTGGTACACAAGAATGTTTACCTTTCCGATGCTCCTGAACAAAAGCTCAAACCTCAATTTTATGGACCATTTAAGGTCATCAGAGTTGTTAACCCAAACGCTTACGAGTTAGACTTTCCACCTTCGTTCAAGAAGTCTCGAATTATCAATATACGAATGCTAAAGGAGTACACCTCTAAGGATCCTCATTATTATCAACCAGCTAGCACTCAACCATTAGAACGAATTCATTCCATTGTTGACTTTTCAGATGACAGAAAGACTGTAACAGTAACCTTTGAAGGTTCAGATATTTCAGATTCTGTTCAGATACCATTTGAAGATCTCTCGGTCTTGGGAAGAACCAAGGTTACTAGTCTGGTTAACAGGTACAACCAAACATATGCACAGTATGACAATTGACTTT
This sequence comes from Wickerhamomyces quercuum, assembly GCA_030556525.1. NCBI lineage: Eukaryota > Fungi > Ascomycota > Saccharomycetes > Phaffomycetales > Wickerhamomycetaceae > Wickerhamomyces > Wickerhamomyces quercuum. Next base: position 481 of record JAKTUE010000017.1, read on the forward strand.
TTTTTTATCTTTCTTTTTGTTTTGTTTTATTTTTGTTTTGTGACAACCCCTTAGTTCTATTATTTTTTCCTCCCTGAGTTTTTTGAATAGAACAGGGACGTTCTATCTTTCTTTTGGAGGGGGAGAATGTTAGTGTTTGTACCCTTATTAGGATAATTACCTCTTTGGGACTATTACACTTACCCGCTCTTCGAGCGTATACATTCCCACCTTCTTCTACATTCCTGTCTATGGACATCCTGTTCTTACATTCTTATATAAATGGAGGATAGTCCTGTATAGATCTCTTTTACCTTTCCTTTATTTTAATACACACATCTTTTACTCAAATAACTGACACCTAGTGACAAAGGTCTCTAACATAAGTAGCGATATTAACAAAAACCAGAGAATTTGGTGGAGAGTGACACAAAAACTAACCAAAGTATGGAAAGCTCGAGATTACTGTTGTTGATCAATTTCCCAATTTGGATCAAGTGTGTTACCCTCCTATTAGATAAGCATACCCCAGCCACCAATCTTTCTTACGGAAGTTATGAACTGAATATAATCAAAAGAGAAAGGGCAAAAGGGATCAATGTGCTAAGTATTTGAAGCATTGACTTCTGTTTACTGGCATTCAAACTATGCAAGCCAATTCATTTTTCTCAATCCTGCATAAAGTATTACTTTTCACAATTCAAGACAGTGCTCTCGCCATACTTCTCTCAAATTGGCTAAAACTTCCTTATCATTAGAATAACCAATACCAAGAACATTGGCAGTACTCCAACTATAAAAGAACGATGATTTCTTTGATTTCTTGCATCAAACTTTTCAAATAACCATCACAGTTGATTCAATTGATATCAAACTCATACATAATCCACTGAACAAAACAGCATACTTATATACACAATGGGTCTTTTATACAAACCAGCTTCCGAAGGTTTTGGAACTCAACAACCAGCTATTCCATCCCCAGGTAGTAACTCCTTCTTAGGAGACGTCTTATCAACACCAAATGTTCCTGAAGATAAAGTCCTCTCTGCTGGTTTTTACACACAATATACCGGTGAACCATTAGTCTACACTTACACTTACGATGAAGCTAAAATCAACCTATTTGTTTCTGAAGGTGCTCAATTCTTCGTTTCTGATGGTGAGAAGAAAGTCGAAGTTAAACAACATGACACCCTATTTTTCCCAGAAGGAACTACTATTACTTTTGAAGTTGTTGGTCCTGAAGGTTCTTATGCTAAAAACTACTTTGTTGGTTTGAGACCAACTGGTACAGCCTAATTATTGAATCACATAGTGAGTAATAATAGCGCATTGAGTATCTAAAGGAATGTTATGTATTTGATATACGTTTTCTTTGTTCTTTATTTTAAATTGAAGTAGTTATTCAGTACTAGGATCTAAGTTAATAGCTCCTAGTGCTAATATTTAGTTTTCATGACATAGTGGTTGGCTCTGTAGTTTGTGAGATCACATCTGTATCAAAGCTATTGATCCGAAATGGTGGTTGCAACAAGGGGAACAAATAATTCGCCTACGCCCTATTGATTTAAGCCACTCTTCCTTTTGACTTCATTGGGTCTAAGCTCATCACATAGTAGATAGAATCCCAAAGAACAATGATGTAACCTCCATTGAGGCCTTAAAACTGAATTGACCAATGGAACGTTTTCCGTTGTTCTTCCTTTACTCAATCAACAATAGCCACTTTTTAACTGAGCGATCCCCCTGTTTATTTATACCCAGATTGGAAAGTTATTGATTCGTTTTCTTCCACGGGAAACTTTTGCCTAAAAGAGTAAGAAAATTGATAAGCGTCTACCTTTAGTTTATTCCAACTCCACAAGCACAGGAAGTATATAAAACGGCTAGATTCTTCATCTTACTTACACCATATTAAGGAATGTATTATACATCCAAAGCCAACTAGTTGCTACAAAGTTTTCAAAACACATTAATCACACAAAATGCCTTTAACATACAAGCCAAAATCCGAAGCTTACGATATCTTACCACCAAAAATCTCCCCAAACTCCTTTTTGGGTGATGTCTTCGCTTCAGAAGCCCCAAAAGACGAACAGATATCTGCTGGTTTTTTCAAAGTTATTCCAGGTGAACCTTTAACATATACTTACCCTTTTGATGAGGTCAAATTGGTGTTGGAAGTAGAAAATGGTGAATTCATCGTCAGCGATGAAGCTGGTACCACTGTCAAACCAAAAGCTGGTGATTTCCTTTACTTCAAGAAAGGTTCCACCATCACTTTCACCGTTGAAGGAGGAGAAGATGCTTATGCTTACAACTTCTACGTTGGAAAGAAATTTTTCGGTCAGCTATAGATGGAGTAATAAATGCATAGAATAAATAAAAAGTATCGATTTACATGATTATCACTTCGTAGTTCTCTTCTTTTCAAGGTTCTGATCTTCTTTTGTGAGTAGGCCTCTATCACGGATCATAAAGGAAATTAACAAGCAAGCACCGATCAGAGGAGTCCAGAAAATATAAACCTGCTTCAAACTTCTCATATACAATGATTTGATGTAATGTACTTGAGCCGAGCTCCATTGAGCATCGCTTAAGTCAATTTTCGAATAGACATTTTGTCTGAGGTACTCCTTCAAAGCAAGATTATCATCAGTGTTAATGAAACTATCGTTTCTCAAGTACTTCAAGAACCCTGTTGAAAATATCAAAGAGCTTAACGCCAAACCAACACATCCACCAAAATATCTTAATACCTGCCTCGTTGAAATGACAACAGCTCTATCTTGTTGTCTTGAATGGGCCAATGCAGCAATAAGTGTGTTCTGGAAGATCAGACCTTGACCAAAACCATTCAATATCATTATGAAAGCAAGACCTACCAGTGAGGTAGTCTCATGAACGACACTTGCCAATAGAGCAAATGCCAATGTCCAGGAAGCAAATCCCGTGTGTATAGTTGGATTATAGTGACCTGTCCATGTTACGAATCTTCCAGCAACTGTTGAACAAGAGTAATGAGGTATAATGACACAAAGAAAGAAACAAGAGGTTATAATTGGGGAAAACCCTCGGACAACTTCAAAGTAATAACCATAATAGAAGAAGACTGAATAGAAAGCCAATCCAAACAAAACACACTGAACAAATACTAGGCACAATGAGACTGATTGTGTGAACACCTTCATTGGCATCATTGGCAGTTTTGCAATTTTAGTCTCAATTATGACAAAGATTATTCCACATATACCACCAACCACTAGCATCGCTATGACCTTTGCCGAGTTCCATTCAAATTGCAGTCCACCACCATTGATAGGTATCAGTATTAGAATAATGGACAAACCTCCAAATAAAAACCCAGCATAGTCAATACTTCTTAGCTTCTGACCAAGACTAACATCACTTGGTTTCGAATTAGGCACTAACCAGAAGATGACCAAAGAACTTGAAGTGGATAAAGCAAACAATGTAAAAAAATACTTCCGCCATGTACTGTGTTGTATAAACAACGAGGCTAAAAAAGGAGCAGCTGCATTTCCAGCACCAATAGATATTGACAAGTAGCCTTGATAAGTTCCTCTCTGGCTCAAGGGAACGATATCGCTCATGACGACCATTGCAAGAGAAGAGATATTCCCATTGGCAACACCACAAAGTGCTCTGAATATGAAAAATTGTACATCTGTTTGGCTCAGGCCACATGCAAGCTCGAAGATTCCCATGGTGACAATACTGACAACCATAAAGTTCTTGCGTCCGAAGATATCAGCAAACCGACCACACAACAGTTGGAACAGGGACATGCCAATGAGCTGAGAGGTATTGGCCCATGATATTGTGAGCTGTGCATTGATGCTTTGAGCAATGTATGGCATGACAATGGACAGTCCATTGAGATCGATGAAAGAGAGTGCTATTGAGAGAGACATTCCCAACAGGACAACTTTGATCTTGGAAGGGGACAGTTGGTTCTCGTGAGAGTCAGCTAGCCTCTTGCTCATGGAAGCGACTGAGTCTGACCTGTGCAAGCCCCCTGTCTCTAAATCATCACTTTGTAGCACTTTCTGTTCGGTTTCTTCAGCCTTTCGAGAGGTCTGCTCGTCTGTTTGTGTCATTCTGGTGGAACAAGGAACAGTATTATTATTCGCTAATAGAGCCAAGAAGCACTCAAGAATTAACACTTCCCGGAAATTAAAACAGTAAGAAGAGGTTTGTTATTTATAACTGGACAGAGCTTATGTCTTCTACCCAACCATGGATGACTTGGTGTCTCTGCAGATCTATTTCACGACCAACAGTTTCCCTTTTTCTTCTACGAGTCTCACTTTGCAGATAGTCATCTCAACAACGGTTTTTCCCACTTTTGTTATGCGATCCGGGGGAGTCTATTTCCATCAGTCGTAGCACTGTAAGACAGGTCAGTCTCAACACTGTAAAGTGCTCTGCTCCCACTATTGAGCGGTGCCTGTCTCGCATATTCGGTTTATCTGGCTCATGATGGCTTCTCTACACAGCACACATTTTCGGTTTTTTGTACGTTTTATATTACACTAAACCACTCAATGTTAATCTTTCTAAAAACGGGGATAGATCTTCCTTTCTGATCTCAATGATCGAACTCTCAAAACTGTCGATTCTGACCTTCGCACCCGAGGTATTGGCCACTTCTTGGAATGCAATGCTGAAAGAGTTAAGTAGTGTTGTGTTCTGTTCCAAGTCTTTAATGCTTCTCTTTCCTCTTGGATAACGTGGTGCTAGACCAATCACCAAGTATGTGTCTGTTCTCTCATCCAGTGCAGCTAGCACTAAGGGCAATAGGGTCTTGTCAAACTCGGCACAACACTCCAGGATCCAATTTCCTAGTCTTGTTAATATCAGTGGATTTCTGAACATTTCAATATCAGGGCCATCCTTCAGTACAACTAGTCTATAGATCTTTAGATTCTTCAGTATTCTCTTCTCTAGGACAGCCATACCGGCGTTGAAAACAATCTTCTGAAAGTCTTTTGCATATGCTAGACCCTTTTCAATCAGTTCCATGTTGTTGTCCAAGGCATCCCAACTTGACCAAAAGTTACTGATCCAAAGTTTTTCCTTCTTCAAAATCAATTCATTAATATCCTCATCGTCTTTATCAACTTTCCCATTGGCTGATTTATCATGCTCTAATAATGCTAATATTGATTCAACACATTCACTTGCTGATAATGAACCTCTAAATCCATAAGTTCTTAGAAATCCTTCTCTTGTCAAATCATCCAATCCAAAATAGCCCAGTGTTTTCTTGAATGTGACATTCAAGTTCTTTTTAATGCTGTTATCCATGTATAACCAGTTTTGTTTTGAATCTTGTAATGAGATACCCATCCTTGCAAACATCTTGTGTAGTTTTTTACGACCTTCTTCTCTCCACATCCCCATTTTAGCATTCACATAATTGGAATAAAAAAAACTGTCATAAAGAGTCCAATGTCGTAGCAGGAATAAATAATAGTCTGTATCAATAGACAGATTTAAGGAATCGGCATTTTTCGTGTTGTTAATGGCTGTTGGATTTAATCTAGTAACCTCGGATTTTAAAGCTTCAAATGTTGATTGATAAACCTCTGGATATTGACTATCTAATGATATCGTTCCAATGATAGTTAACCAGAGATTTTCTGTGCTTGTTTCACCAATTTCTGATAATAATGTATAAACCTGTAATGATACAGAAACTGAAATGGTTGTACCAGTGGAGTAATAATCTTCCAAAACTTTCTCATTGTTTTTAATTTGTCGTTTCCTTGATTTCTCTTCTGTCTTCAGTTTTCTTTTTCTTACTTGTGAACTTGTCAACTCTTCTTCATCATCATCATCATCTAAACCTTCGATTTCGTTATCATCTTCATCATCTTCATTATCATCGTCTGTCTCATCCTCTTCACTTTCTTCGTCTTCTTCATCTTTGTCCTCCTGAAGATCAATCAATGTGTCGTAAGCCTCTTTCTCGATTGACAATTCTCTATCTATGAACCCATCATCAAGACATGTGACTATGTGTGAACCAAAAATATTATCCAAGTTCCAAGGTTTATGTCCATCAATAACATATATTTTTCGACTGGTGTTGAAAGTACCATCAATATTAGGATTTTCAAGATCAACAAACTCTTGTGAATCAATATCAAAGAAGCTTTCTAAATCAACCATTGCTCCACAACCCAACAGTACTATATTTGAGATATCAACATCCAATTTCTCATAATGAGTCTTCAGATCTGTATAACCAACAATTGGGATGATTTGATATGGAATCAGCTCCTTCTTGAACACCGTTATGAGGATTTTGGACGCACAAAGAGCATCAACGTTCAAGCAAGCAACAAAGACAATCAATTTACATGTAGAATGGCTCTGTGAAGTTCTCCTTATCTCATCAAACACCCTACTGAAGTTGCCCCTTTTTATGTACATGCTTCTCTCAATGCAAAAATGAGTCTACGAAAGAACCTGGATGTCTGCACCTCCCCAATCAAAGAGCACTCTATCTGAAACACCTTGTGGAAACAGAATCCAAAACAATCTATCTCTTCCCTAACGCGTGAGACCAGAAACGCTCGAAAATTTCACTACTGAGAATTCGCGAGGCCTCGGAAGTCGAATATGAGATCATGTGATATCACCTACTTATTCCGGACAGATTTTATTTTATTGACCACGTAAATTTGATGTGAATGAACAAGTCAAAAAGTAATCATCTTTGAATCTTTCGAGCAGCTGAAAGAAGAGTAAGATCGCAATGCTCCAGGTACTCATAGTCTCACTTCTGCTCACTCTCCAAGTGCATGCCCAGTTCTTCAACTTCTTCAACCAACACCAGCAGCAGCAGCAGCAGCCTAAGAAATCATACGAAGATGAGTTCTTGAACAGTAAGTTCCTTATTTACTTCCTCTCCTTGTGACTAGTTACTAACAGCATCACTCTTTAATAGCTAAATGTGACAAATATCTATGTCCAGATACACTGGACTGTGTGAACACAGCAAACGATTGTCCTTGTCCCTTCCCAAAATCACAATTGAGATGTGTATTACCAGATAAAAGCTATGTTTGTATCTCCAAACCAGCAGCAAGCCATGATCAGATAAATCAGCTTTACGACGATCCTGTTAAAGGCCCAAAGTCCAACTTCGACGAATATAGAGACTGTGGCTGGGTGTTTAAAGCTTATAATGGATTGGTTTAGGAAAGTAGCACACTTACCATTTAATGCATAATGATCTTAAACTAGAGAACCTTGTAAAGTACATTGTAAAGTAATACAAATTAGTGAGTCGAGTACATGAATCTACAATTTATATGGAGTAAAATCATTCAATCACGATTTTTATTAGCAACCCAACGTCTATAAATGATCTCATTGACGTTGTACAGTTTGAACAATGACACCAGGTCTTTAGCTCCATCGAATTCATCCTGAGTTGGAACGCTGACAAACGTCAATATCAGAGTCTTACGAACACCACCAACGACACGACTGGTGCCTGATAGCCAAATGAAATCTTTTGAGACTTTTTCATTCTCTGCTTCATCCTTATAGTTTGGGAATACTGAAAGTGCAAACTCAGCATGATGGAAAGGTGGACCTCTTTTGTATAGTAAATAGTCTGTACCGAATTTGATTCCTGAGCGAACACACCATCCCAAGGCTCTGTAGTGATGATAAGCAATGTACTTCAATATAAATGGATCATCAGCCTTCCTGTTAGATAGATGATCAAACAATTCACTGGCGGACAAAGATACGCCGTTATGAATAACATCAATTGAATTCAATGCAAATTTAAGAAAGAATACCTCTTGTGGTTGGAGTTCTAAAGCCTCAATATTGATCAATTGGCCATCAGACCCTGTTAAGGCACCATCTTCTTCACGAACATTGATCTCACGTTCAATTTTGACATTTATGTCTTTATCACGAAGGTTCTTCAAGCTTAGTCTGTCTTCGATAAAAGGATCAACGATTCCTTGCTTCTTTAGCTCAGCTTGTTTGGCTTCTAACTTGGCACGTTCCTTCTTGAACTTCTTACGTTCATCTCTTCTAATAGCAGTTATCTCTTCAACGGTTAGATTCTTGAATTCTCCAATACCCAATCTCTTCTGAGTACGATCGAACCAAGAAGCTTCACTTCTACTCAGAGTACCTTTACCGAAGAACCCATCCGCCCACAATATTTTCATATGTTGAGGGTCCTGAACTAGGAAGAACCTATCATCAAGCACAACGGTGGTTCTATCTATTGTATTATAGCTACTCAGGTAGACATAGATGAAATTTAACCATGAGATCGGATTATGAGGAAAAATCTCAGGCAGTGCTATTGGATGAACTGGTAAAGAGTGTTTATAAAGGACATTCAAAGGGACTCTCTTCGACATCACTGATCATTGTTAGTTTTTTTGAACACGAATTTATGTAGTTATTGGAAGGTGAAGTAAAGATAAGATACATGACAAAGTTCAGATACCGTTGTAGTCTATGAGAAATCAATGTGCCCACAGCGACCGGAGTCTTCGAGCAACTTAAAGTTATCATCAGGAAATGTCCATATATGTATACTTTAAAACACCATGATTTTAAAACTTACGTTCTGGATGTCTTTCTTTGATTCAAAAAAAACAGAGAAAAAGAACAGGTGATTGGCTTTAAGTGAGCATTGAATTGATCAAGTGAATAGCCTCAAAGACGAAATGAATTGTCTTCCGGGAGAGACTGGATGGAAATGGTAATCGTTGGTAGTGGAAACAAATTCAAAATGAAAAATTTTCCTTTCTTCCCCAACGCGCGAATTTTTGATATCCTGAATATCAAACGGTTTCGCGGAACCAGACTCCTAGGGCTACACCATTCTTTATCACGCAGAGGGCACTACTGTCTTGACTTGTTTAGCTGGTCAGATGGGTTATTTTTGGCTGCGTTGTTGAAAATAGATGTTTCATGGTACAGATCGTATTAAGGAAAGTGAAATCAGTCTAACCGATGGTGGTTTTTAAAATATTTGAAACTTCTTCATTTAAACAATAACTAATTTATAAAAGATGAATTGAAATATAATGAAGACTACAAATATTTGCATTTTCTAAATTAGATTATACTGGAATTTAGGTGCTCGGTAATTAGTTTTTATTATAATGTGTTAGCCCAATGAGTCTATTTGTCCAGAGTCACACGAATATGATAAAGAACTCATAAATCTGACTATTAGACTTTGGGTGGGATTACCCGGATCTGATTCCAAATCTCTGTAAGAAACAACAGTAGTTAGAATGTGCAATTTCTCCCTGTATCACAGGAGAAGAGTGTACAGAAAATGTACTTAACCTCTTTATCACGTTGTTCCGAAGCGCAACCTTTTCTGAAAGTGTCTTTCCAAATAATTTGAGTAAAATGAGATGATCTCTATGTTGTGAACAACGGAATATCAACGGGGGTCAATTAGCTAGCTATAGAGAGAGTGAAAGAGAAAGAGTAACACAGAATCTGCATTTTGCCAGATTGCATACAAAATTTGTATGCAATTTGAATTACAAATTTTTTGAATAAACGTCATTATAATCATTAAAATTTCATCAAAGGAACCCACTCTTATCATCCTCAATACAGTTACAACCACAACCTGAAGGGCATTCTTTGGATAGATCGAACCAATTGCTAGCACATACAGCATGCATAACATGCTGACATTTATGACATACGAATAATCTTCTTTCAACTTTTAAGCCACAATAGCAACAGTTACTAATAGCATTATCGGTCCATTCTAGTTTGATGCTATTCAGATTATCATTAATTGGTGTTCCTGTTTCTTGATTGAACTTTAGGATCTCTGCTCTTCTTAAAACTTGTCCCCAATTATATAACATATTGGCATACTCATCTCTGTATCGGTTGTATTTCTCCTGATCTTCATCCCTTAATAGTGTAAAGATGAATGTTTTTTCATCATAGCCTAATTCTCCCGCATTCATCATTTCAATTTTAACTTCTACTGGTTTCTCAATTTCAGATCTAGTAACAATACTTGAGCTTCTTGAATAAGGTAACTTGTAGTTGATGTCTGAGTAATGTGATACCACATCATTGGATCTAATAGAGCGTGATTTGATAGATGCTGAGTTAATTGACCTTGAATAATGATTCTCAAGCTCAGTCGAAGTCATGATGGTTTCATAAGACTCTGTAACTTCTTCCGTTCCCTGAATCACACAGCACATCATAGCTAACATCTGAACATTTGCCAGTCTTTCGTAATAACTCATCAATTCTTTGATGAACCAGGTTCTACCCAATGGATGAGCACCCCAATAAAAACTCTTATTGAAGACAGTTGACAAAATTCTCCAAGTGTCTGCCAAATCAGTGTAACCATATTTGGCACAAATTTCACTATTATGCAATGCCAAATTCTCACGAGTATCTCCTATAATCTTATACTCATCAGCCAATTCCATTTTTGATGGAATCAAATGCCTCATATCAAAAATCGCAACAACATTTTTATTATTAGTATTTTGTGATGTGGTTGTTTTTTGATCTGTTGTTACCGAATTTCGAGTTGGTTGAACAGCTGAGTAATTATGTATTCTGAAAACACCAGGGATCTTGCTTCTATTTGTAACATCCTTCTGTAACACATTATTCCAATCTTCTGATAAACTATCATCACTCAGATCATCATCATCAAATAATACCTGCTTACTGAAACCTCTCTGATCAAATTTAATAATTTTCTGTGTCTTATTCTCACTTTTCGGAATAAAAAAGCATAGTAACTGACCAGTCTTAGTCCATGTTGCACCACATCCTTTGGGAATTGGTGTACTGTCAAAAGTAGGTCCAGCAGATAGCTCAGATATTCTCATTGGCATCAGTTCTCCGTCATCATCCTCATCTTCGCCTTCACTATCAGAAGAGACTGATGATGGTAAAGAAGATAAGTCATCAAAATCATCAATGATTAGATTGAAATCATCTTCCTCGGTATTATTTAGAAGTGTTAAATCAATCTTCTCGCCCATCAAGAATCTTAGGCAAGCCTCTAGTGAAAATTTACCAACTTCGGAATAGGCTTTTGCAATCTCATTCAAATTGGTTATCATCTCTGTCCTTTTCTCCAACTCCAACTCTCTGTTCTCCTCAATTCTAAAAGTTGGTGGACTTCTTGGATATTCCTTAATTGGGAACTTAATTTCAACTCTTAAAAACAACAACTCATCGGGCTGTGAAGCCCATGGTCCATTGAATGATAAAACCAGATTACCAGTTGATACTGATATCTTTTCAAATCTGACCTTTGGGAACTTATGCCCAACAACACTGACTTCCTCACCCAAATTATCTGGCGCATTATCTAACATTCTATTAGGACTCTCATCAATTGGTGGGGCAAAAGCAGATCTCCCAATTCTCACCCCGGAAATCCAATTCAAGTGATCTGCTGTACTGATTGATTCATTTCCTCTGCTTGAAACAAACGAGTCTTTCGTCTTTTTCAGGGAAAGTTGGTTTATAGGCCCAATACCAGGTTCTTCTCTATAAGTCTGATAGTTATAAGGTTTCAAGTCCATTGGTTGACCTCGTTGATAATCCAGTTTTTCATAGTCAGCATCATTCAAACTCCATAGTCTTAGATCACAATCCTTTGACCATGTTACCAATTGAAATTCTCTATCATCAATGCCTGAAGATGAATGTCTTGATCTCCACAAAAAATCCGTGACTCTATCAGAGTGTCCTTTGAAAACAGAAGTATACTTCAATTCCGTTGTTCCTTGTAGATTTTTATGATTCGTAAGGTAAATCGCATTCGATCCACCTCTCAATGGCATGATGGCACATCCGTTACCGAACGGTACGTGTCTAGCTCTCCATACAGGGAATCCAGTGTTTATGACAGAAACTGGGGCCTTGAAATCTTTTGATAAGTCCCAGAATTTGACTGAACCATCATTAGATGAAGATATTATCTCACTTTCTTTCGTTCTGCTAAAATCAATACCATTGATCTTTCTATCATGAGCAAATATTTGATGCAATGGTTTTGAATTATTTCTCAGGTCCCAGATATAAAAGTAATTATCATGCGACGATGATATCAAATTTGGGTTCTTGAAATTCCACTTAACTTGAGAAGCTCCTGCCCTCCAATCAGCAACAGTATATATTGGCCTTTCAGGGCTTCTCATATCCCATGCTAGGACAAGAGAATCCACAGAACAAGTGGCTAGCAGTTCAGGATTATCAGGGTGGAAATTTATATCTGTGATGGCCCTTGAGTGTCCATGTAGAATATGTTCTATAGCATCATCTCCTGTTCTTGCAAGGTTCCACACCATCGCTTTCTGGTTGGATGTTGAGATAACCCATGCTGGTTTTGAGGCGTGAGGTGACCATTGAACATCGGCGACTTCCCAGGAAGTCAAGTGATGAAGCCATCTGGGTGGTGCAAAGGGGTCATCTAGATCAACAACATAAAGTCCACGACGACTATTTTTTCGATTCGTTAGTGAATGCTGTTTTTCGTAAGAGTATTGTCTTAGATTAGCGTGAGTACTTACCCAGCTAGAACGACGTCTCTTCCTGATGGATTGATGGACACGGCACCAACACCACCATCGACTCTTAAGGAAAGAGAGTTTCCAAATGTGACGGAGTCATAGGGCGAGGCATCAATTGCCATTTTGTGGATGGTGGACTCAGCTGTAGAATCGATTCTATTTGTTTATTTGTTTTCTGTTTGGTGGACTGGAGAATGGCTATTTTTCATGATTTTTCCAAGTTGGTGGGTGGATAAAGATCATCATATCAACAACAAGAACGAGCAAACTGAACAAAAAGAGAGAATATTGTTCTAGTAGAATCCAATTTTCAATTTACAGTGGGCTAAGTTTGAGCTGTACCTTAACAAGAATTTTGATTAAGATTTGTTGATGAAGTGGTTTTGGTTAGCTTATGGTTCACCAACTTACTCGCACTTATGAAATTGATAAGTCTTCCAGTGACCATATAGCGAACTAAACCAGGATACTGAAATAACCGGGATAACTGAGATTCATGCACAGTAGCTGTATAGGTTAGGCTCATGAGAAACGACACATTAGAAGATGGAAATGGTTCCTTACCTATCATGCTATCTTCACAAACTGAAAAGTCAGAAAACGCCAAAAATGAAAACCATTACAAAACAACAAATTTGAGCTGCATCGCTTTACTAATGAATCGAATGTGTTAAAAGCTGTTTGAAAGAACCCTTCCCACGTTTAAAAACGTTGTAATTATCACTCAAGCGTCAGGGAGAGTGGTTTGAAGTTTTCGGGCAGTTTGCGGGTTATGAGGCACATAGCACTCAAGAGGAGAACAACCTGCTCGTGTAGCTCAGTGGTTAGAGCTTCGTGCTTATAACGGCATAAAACCATGGCGTCATACCAAACGCACAATGATTATGAACATCTCTCTTCGGGGAGGTGTGAGTAACGCGACTGTCGTGGGTTCGAACCCCACCTCGAGCAATTTTTTTTTTGCATCTTAAATTTTTTTTTTTTTTTGTTTAAGAGAACCCAACATTGATACCTTTTCCCCAATTTTATTCCCAAGAGTACCTTATTAAGAAACTAGCTCAGAAGCTGAGCTACTGAATATGATTTAAAGCTATTTATATATAGATTATGTTAAGAGTACTCTACATTGTTCATACAAACAGAAAAAAAATATCATCCCGACAAAAAAAAAAAATTCAGATGAACATTTGTATAACATCATCAACAAAACTAACAAAGCAGCGCTCTCAATCATCATCTTAACAGAGTTTTGAAGGATGCCTCCAAAGCAAAAGAAACAGAAGGAAGTAGTCAAAGATGAGAGACTACAAGCCGTTGTTCTAACGGACTCGTTCGAGACCAGATTCATGCCTCTGACATCTGTGAGACCAAGATGCCTTCTACCTCTAGCCAATGTCCCATTGATCGAATACACTCTAGAATTTTTAGCCAAAGCAGGTGTTGATGAAGTGTATCTGATTTGTTGTTCCCATGCCGATCAAATCTCTGAATATATTGAGAATTCAAAATGGAACTTACCATGGTCTCCATTCAAGGTTCAAACAATCATGACTCTAGAATCAAGATCTGTTGGTGATGCTATGAGAGATTTAGATAATAGAGGCTTAATTACTGGAGACTTCTTACTAGTATCAGGTGATGTTGTTACTAACATCCAATTTGATAAAGTCATGGAAGTCCATAAAGCAAGAAAAGCTCTTGATAAAGACCATATCGCTACAATGGTGTTAACCCAAGCTAGTGCTTTGCATAGAACCAGGTCCCATACTGATCCTGCTGCTTTCATATTGGATAAACAAACTAACAGATGCTTGTACTACCAAGATATTGAACCTGTTGATGGCAGAAAATCATCCATATCGATTGATCCAGAGTTATTAGAGAACGTTGATGAATTTGTTGTAAGAAATGATTTAATCGATTGCCATGTTGATATTTGTTCTCCACATGTTCCTGCTATTTTCCAAGAAAATTTCGATTATCAATATTTAAGAAAAGATTTCGTCAAAGGTATATTATCCTCAGATATCTTGAAAAAGACCATTTATGCTTATATCACTGACGATTATTCTGCAAGAGTGGAAAGTTGGCAAACGTATGATGCAATTTCTCAAGATGTTTTGGCTAGATGGGCATACCCAATCTGTCCGAATTCAAACCTATTAGAGGATCAGTCATATTCATACGAAGGAAAACATGTTTACAAAGAAAAAGATGTTATCCTAGCTCAGTCATGTAAAATTGGTTCATGTACTGCCATAGGTTCAAATACTATCATTGGTGATGGTACATATATTGAGAATTCGGTCATTGGAAGAAATTGTAAGATCGGTAAGAATATCACGATCAAGAACAGTTATATCTGGGATAACACAATCATTGAAGATAACTCCATTATTGAATATTCTATTCTAGCTAATAATTCAGTTGTTGGTGCGAATTCACTCCTGAATAAAGGCTCAGTGATCGGTTATGATGTTAACATTAAATCCAATAAAATCATTGAGGAGAATACCAGAATCTCAGCCAAACCAGTTAAATCCTTAGACGAATTTGACGATGGTGATGAAGAAGATGAAGAAGATGAAGGAGACAGAGGATTTATCGAGGGTGTGGGCTACGTTTATCAAGACGAGGATGAAGATGAGGAAAGCACTCCTGTCACTTCTTTGATGTACAAGATTGATGAATTATCATTATCAGACGACTCAATAACTTCAACCACTCAGACAAAGCATAAAAAGAGAAGAACCTATTCCACAACAAGCATTGCGACTGATTATGAGGAAGAGAACTTTGAAAAAGAAGCGGTTGCAACAGTAACGCGTGCTTTAGAACACAACCATGATTTAGATACTGCTTTATTAGAGCTAAATACTTTAAGAATGAGTATGAATGTCACATACCATGAGGTGAGATATGCTACATTGACTGCACTGTTGAAAAGAGTCAATCACTTCATTGAGACTGATACTTTGAATGCCAAAGAGGCCACTGATAAGATCTTCAAAGAATGGGGGCTGATGTTCAAGAGACAAGTTTTTGATGAAGAGGAACAAATTGATTTACTTCAGACTGCCTACGAGTTGACTCTTAAGGAGACCCCATCACACAGTAAACAGATCTTGTTATATGTCATCAGCATTCTCTACAACATCGATGTTACTGAGGAGGAAGCGATTTTGAAGTGGTGGAAAGCCAACTCCTACGAGAACGAGTTTGTGAGTAAGTTTGTGGATTGGCTAGAGGAGGCTGAAGAAGACTCCGACGATGACTAGGTTCCAAAAGCACAAAGCGAGATCTGCGCCTTCAATGTAATAAAATGCACAATCTAACTGCTTATCTCTAGTTGTAGTCAACGGGTTTTCGCGTCTGCTCTCGTAATTCGGCTTTTTTCACGGTAATAAATCCCAAATTTGGAGAGCAATCAATGCAGGTCAAAGCATTGAACGACGAAAAATACTGGTTCTAGAAATATGTTACTTTACTTACATCAACAAACCAAGAAGAGGGCAAAGAGAGCCTAATCGACTAGCAAAAATGAAGATGCAAAAAATTCATTCACACAAACCTGCCCCATCTACCCCTCTGATCAAGTGACTAGCACACCGCCAAAGGGACCATTCAACTGAGGGAGAACCACGCTGTTTGGCCGACCGTCGTCAAATGCTTACTTCCCCTGGTGAATCCTTGGGAACGTCCCTCGTCGAGGCGGATACGCTCTTCACAGATGATGACCTTTTATCTCCAGTCACTCCCTTCTCTGAGAAGACCTCATCTGAGGGTACCCCATACTTTGATGTGAATTCCACTACCTTTTACGACGACTTGAACTACAACGAGCTCGGTAACTCTTCTAGATTGAACAAGGAGCTTTTCGACAACCTAAAGGAGCAAACAAACGTCTTTTCCGATGCCTTGAAAGAAGTCATCCCTGGTTATACACTTCTATCAAAGATATCGAATGATCTATATAGAGGCTTTAGCAGGAACTCTCGCACATCGGTCTTGGTGAAATATACACCTTTCATCTCGGCAGGATCGGTGACAAGATACTTTAACGAATGGTACTCATTATCAGGTCTCAATTATCCTCCAGCAACCGATGAAATACGCCCGAAGACACTAACGAAAGGGTTAGATGGTATCCTATATCCAATTGATTTCATAAAGCTAGAGAACAGAGGTGGTTTTGCCATGGTCTATGAAGATATTTTGAACCTGAAGAGTTTGAAAGAGGTGTTTGTTCAGGGATTGGTAAAGAGTAACGACAAGGCTTTGAATACCATGATAAAATGTTTGATAACTTTGAAGAAAGTGCACTCATATGGCTTCACACACAATGGTTTAACGGCCAATACGATTCTTTTGAACGATAACGATGAGGTTTATCTCACTGGCTGGGATTTCACTTTCCAGAATGCCACAGAAGATTGTACAAAGGGCTACAGGACCATAAACAAAAGATTTTTGATCGATTGGCTTCCTTACATGGCCCCTGAAGTCAGTGGTGAAATCAATAGATTAGCAGATTTTAGATCTGACCTCTACAGTGTCGGTGTCATCCTTTACCAAATATTTGCTGGTTCTTTACCATTCTTTGCTTCTGACAGTCGTGAATTAATTAATAAACACATCAAAGAAATCCCCCTAAATCCAATAAAGAGAGGTGTCCCCGAATTTTTGAGCAATGTCATAATGAAGTTATTATCTAAGAAGGCAATAGAGAGATACCAAGATTGTGATTTCTTAATTGATGATTTGAGATTTTCATTATCTTATCAAACTAATGAGCCAGATTCAATGGGCGAATCATTGAAAATCACACTACCCAGAGGTCTCTATGGTCGTGAGAAGGAACTAAAATTTATTGAAGATATTTGTTCCGAAACTAAACAAGGTGTCCAGATTGTTTTTATAGCAGGAGGAACAGGCGCCGGTAAGACTAGACTTGTTGATGAAATTCAGAGCATAATCTTAACCAAAAGCAGACACTTCGCTGCCTGGAAATGCAGCTCCAAGAGATCTGGGTTTGCTTGTTTTATCTCTATTTTAAATTCGATTATCCATCAGATCATGTCCAGTTCCGAAGAAGAAATCTTAGAAGTTAGAAATGATATTCTATCAGTTACTAGGACAGCAGACTTGAGTTCAATGTTTGGATATTTGCAAGAATTAAAGGAATTGTTAGGTCCATCTTATATCAAGCATAGCTTCGAAGTTGAGGACCAGTTCTTTGTTAGATCCGAATTGAAATTCAGACAAATGATAAAACTTTTATTCATTGCTCTAGGGACAAGAACTCCTCTCATAATATGTTTTGACGATTTGCAATGCTTCTCCTTGGGTGATTTAGAATTGTTGAACGAGATCAGACACGAAATCCTTAGTTCCGAATTAAATTCCACTATTGTTATGATTGCAACATTTGATACAAGTGTTTCAGATGATTTAAAAGATTATAAGAACAGTTTCACTTATTTCAAAGAGGTTGATCTGAGACCAATCCCATTTGAAAATTACCATGAGTTCATTCGTGATGCGATTTCTCCTGCGCATCCTTTTAGATTAAAACCTGGTAAATCTGCTCCAGTACAATGTGATATTGATCATTATGCCAAGGCCTTCTACGAGAAGACCAACGGCAATTTACTGAATACTCAGTTACTATTCACAGATATGCTACTCAATGATACCGGCCATTATTCATTGTCAGGATGGAAAATTGATCAGGAAGATTTCGATGAAATATCAGGAGACTCAAATGTGCTATACAAGAGAAGATTAGAAAATTTCGACGCTAACGATCTTGAAATTCTCAAATTCGCTTCTTGCTTCAAAGATAATGCCAGTTTTTCCCTAGGAGACTTGACTGTTGCCACTGGGAAAACTGTTTCTGAGATTGCTTTGTTCCTTTCAAAAGCTATTCAATACAGAATTCTGTTTACATCCAGCATATTTTACAAGTTCCCATTCCATCTGGATCAGAATTCTTTGCCCTTCAAAGTCGAGGAGGAGGCATTCAAGGATCTCTCTTCATTTGCATTATTTTCATTCTTCCACGATTCTTTCATTGAATACATACATAATGAGGTAATGACTAAGAGCGAACTTGCTGAGCATCACAGACTTGCAGGATTAAGACTCTACAAGTCAGTACCTGTTATTGAAGCTGACGCAAGTCAAACCATGATGGATATTGCTAACCATTTCGAAAAGTCGTGTTCTGTGATTAAAGATAACGAAGAAGCAGAGATTTATTTGAAGATCATCAACTCTGCTCAAAGATTTTGTTTCAAAATTTATGATTTCAATTCTGCTTTAAGATTCTTAAAACTAATTAGAATCGTGCTGGAGAAATTGGAGCTTTCAGATAAGAAGCAACTTTATGATATTCATGTGGAGACAGTACAATGCCTGTTATTATGTAAGAATTATGAAGGCTGTATTGAATTTATCGAAAAACACTCCAAGCCGTTTCAAAATGACCCACAGATTGTTTTGTTCAAGATCCAATCACTGTCAATGCTTTCAAAACTTGATGATTGTTTAATAATAGGCTATGAATGTTTGCAGAACAAAGGCATAGACCTCAAGAGAGACTTGAGCTGGATCAAAGAAAACCTACCAAGTATCAAAGGTGGTATTCCTCAATCGATTACTGATATAAGGGGACTTGTATCAACGACGAAGAAAACAGCTTCCAGATCAACAGTTATACTTCATCAGATTATATCTGAACTAATTTTTATCTTGAATCAGATTGGCAAAGCTTCCGAATCTTCCTTACTTCACCATACTTTAGTGGTTCATTCATTAGACAATGGGCCTTCAGACTATTCTGCTGTTGGATTTATTGGACTGGCTATTGATCAGATGAAAAAATCTCCAACAAGAGCTAAAGAGTATGCACAGTTCGGTCTGAATCTACTGAAGTCAAAGACTGTTAGATTGGACTTCATTAATAGGGTCTTATATGAATATTCTGCTGGGCTGGCATTTTATCTAAGCCCAATCAAAGACCTGTTAAAATCTTACGATATCATAAGCTCGTCATCTTCGCAGTTAACATCTAGTGTTAATACAGCCTTTTTCACTAAAGTTCTTATTAAGCCTTTGTTTCAACTGGCTGCTGGAGTCAATGCTAATGCTATTTACTCATATTTAATCAAGACAATCAAGGATTCTGAATTGGAAAACAAGCACAGAAGATTAGCTTTCAAATTATCGATCACGTTATTAAGACATATTGTGCAACTGCCCTATGAAGAACAATATGACGCTTATAAAGAATTCAAGTATGAGGAAGCTCAGGAAGCTGGTTTTTTTGTTAGGTTTCTCTACTGTTCTATTCCTTTGATAATTGAGAGTGATATAGATAAGAAACAACTAGAAGATTTCAAACGGAGAGCAGGTGAGTTTTCAGCTATTGTTCCTCATAATCTATTTGATGGGGTATTTGGATTGAAAGTTATATTCAACAAACTAGATGATCAGACCCATTTCCCAATTGAAGATACCAAGAAAGAACTGAGAAAATTACTAGTACTTTACACCAATTCCAAAACCTTTTCCCCAGAACTATTTGAACCGAAAATCCTTTTGATCCAGGCTGAATTGTTGAGACTGGAGGATGAGACTTCACATTTAGAGATTTTAGATGCCTATACCGAATCGATTGAGTCTGCTAAAAAGAATGGGCTATTTAACGATTGTTCACTTTCCAATGAACGCTGTGCATCCTGGCTGATCAAGAATAGCAAGAATTCAAAAAGAGCAATCTCTCATTTGAAGGAATCTGTTTTGAATGCTCGCGCTTGTGGTTACATTTTTCAAATCGATGAGATTAAAGATAAATATCCAAACATTTTCGAAGAAGTGAAGGATGAGGCTAGTGAGAGGAAGTCCAGTGAACCTAATGGTAATGTTTTGTCGCCACTGAATTATCTGATTTCCTCAGTTTTGACCAACGATCCATCCAAGAAAGGTCTGACTGATGAGTCAATATTCAGTACAGAGTTTTTGATCAATGCAAGTTTAGCGATCTCTGAAAGTATCAACCTTGATTCAATTTTAGAAAAATTGGTTACTCATACACTGCTGATACTGGATGCGGAATACGCTGTTGTCGGGCTAACTGACGAAAATAAACAAATAGAATATAAAGCTGTTGGTGGAGCGGGCTACTTCAAGATTTTGGATGGTGTTAATACCAAATTATCTGCTCCCGAAAGTTTGATCCAGCAAGTGATTGAATCTGGGACACCTGTTGATAATTTCAAAGAATCCAACTTTTCTCATGAAGAATCGTTATTCCAATCAGATCCATATTTTTTCAAATTCATTCCAAGGTCATTGTTGTGTATTCCAATCAGAAATGAATTAGAAACACTGGGTGCTATTTATTTGGAGAGCTCTAAGATTGCCAAACCATTTAATGAGAAGAAATTGAACCTTGTATCTTTGTTATGCACACAAGCAGCTTTCTCTTTGGATAAAGCTAGACTATATCAGAGCACGATGTTGGCGAAAAAGAAGGCAGAAGAAGCAACGGAAGAAAAGGCAACTTTTCTTGCCAATATGTCTCATGAGATTCGTACACCATTCAATTCGTTATTTGCCTGTGCTGGATTTCTGTTGGATACTAAACTGGATCCATTACAGTTGGAATATGTGGAAACGATCCAATCATCTGCTAAGGTCACGTTGAATATTATTGATGCCATTTTGACATTTTCTAAGATTGAACACGGTTCATTACTCTTGAGTGAAGATATTTTCTCAATAAATGAATGTATTGAAAGTTCAATGCAGTTCATTGCTGAACAAGCTGAGAATAAGAAATTGCTTTTGGCTTATTATAACAAAAGTGAAGGCAGTGACTTGGTTAAGGGGGACGCTACGAGGTTCAAACAAATCATTATAAATTTATTGGGGAATTCTGTCAAGTTTACTCAAGAGGGCTCTATCATTGTCACCCTACTGTCTCAAAAAGTTATTGCTAACGATGATCTGTATGAATTTACCATAAGTATCAAGGATACCGGTATTGGTATCCCAAAGAACTCTCAATCCAAAGTTTTTGGTGCTTTTAGCCAAGTAGATGGTTCATCTAGGAGAGTTTATGGTGGTTCTGGTTTAGGTTTAGCAATTTCTAAGAAGTTGGTTGATTTGATGGGAGGCACTTTAACTTTTGAAAGTGAGGCAGGTGAAGGTACAACATTCTTTTTGTCGCTTACCTCTGCGGTCTCTACTCTTGATAATGGAGGAGAAGTACATGGAAGAGGCTTCAAAGCTTTGATTGTTGATGAAATTAGTGTTGTCAGTGAATCATTAAAAGCTGAGATGATTAAAAGTACACATTTCGCAATCGAAATTATCGAGGATGTCTCCAGTTTCAAAACTTTTGAAGATTACAAGATTGTCTTTTTAAACTTGAAATTTTATGACTCTTTATCAAGTGAGTTGCTAAATTCTATTCCTCATAACTCCCTGGTTCTATTGAGTCCGTACGGTGGTACAATCAATGAAGAAATACAGTTGAAAGATTATCCAGTGATGCTACTGCCTTTCCAAAGATTGAAGTTACAAACAATTGTTAATTCGATTTGTGCTATTAAGGACACTAATAAGGTTCCAATGAGACCTAAGCTGAGACTCCAGACAAGTACCTCTTCTATCAGATCAGCTACTCTTGATAAATCAATTCTGGCAAAAGAATGTCCGTTAAGGATTCTGCTCGTGGAGGATAATTTGATCAATACGAGAGTTGCTTTACAACATTTGAAAAGGTTTGGCTATTCTGCTGATTCCGCCCTTCATGGGATTGAAGCTATTGACAGATGTGCTCAACTAGTTGAAGATGAAGGCCTTAACTATGATTTGATCTTAATGGATCTTCAAATGCCTTATAAAGATGGTTTTAGTACCACCATAGAGCTTAGGGAAACGTATAAAGACCACACTGGGCTATTACCTATCATAGTTGCTTTAACAGCCAATGTCGAGAGAGAGGAGAGAGACCAGTGCATTAAGTGCGGGATGGTGGACTTCATATCCAAGCCCATTTTGCCCCATGCGCTGGAGAAGGTCTTGAAGACCGTTGCGGGGATGAAGCTGAACAATAGCACAGTTTAGACAGCATATCCATATTCATGGAACCAACGATAATCTTACATGAAAACATTTTGCATAACCACTCTTTGTACTGTCTCCATCGCTTAGTTTATCTATTACGTAATCCTTTTCAAAAGGGTGTTGCCCTGCGCAAAAAAGGAAAAATATTTTCGATTTCTGGCTTTTCCAGCTTTTTCAGCTTTTTCGCCCGTTTCAGAAATCCAAAATTTGAAACAAACCGAAAAGAGAGAATAAAACACAGACAAAAGCGCCAACTCCAGAAGCTTCCAACGGACGCACATTTTTTTGAAACACACGCTATTTTAGAAAAGTCACCGCCTGCTGGATCTCCCAACACTCAACGCTTCCCACACACTCAATCACTGCTGGCCATCCGACCTCCACTGTCACTCTATCTTTCCCTATTCTATCGCTCGTATTGTCATTCCACACTACAAAATACTCTGATAAAACACACGTCTCAGTTCACACCACTTTGAACTTGATAACTCCCGCCAGCTCGAGAACCAAATACCCCCATTCCATAAAATAGCACTCTCTACACAATGCAAACAATCAAATGTGTCGTCGTCGGTGACGGTGCCGTTGGTAAAGTATGTGATCTTGTTTAGAGGCCCCCTTCCAAATCGTTAAGCCTCTCATATTGTTGTTATCTCATTTCCTGTCTTTGCATTGCAAACAACAATGCCTACCTAAGAACAATGTTTAGCTATGGCTGGCACTGATGGTTAGTCAGAAGTGAGGCACGTCCCCTATAACATTGTATTTTGAGAGCTTATTTGATTAGTTTTGGGAGTCTTCTCATTAGTTTTTTTTTTTCTCTCATTGTTATACTAACTCCAATCTCTAGACATGTCTACTTATATCCTACACCACCAATAAATTCCCTGCCGATTACGTTCCTACAGTCTTTGATAACTATGCTGTTACCGTCATGATCGGTGATGAGCCATACACTTTTGGTTTATTCGATACTGCGGGCCAAGAAGATTATGATCGTTTGCGTCCATTGAGTTATCCTTCAACAGATGTATTTTTAGTCTGTTTCTCCATCACATCGCCAGCGTCTTTCGAAAATGTTCGTGAGAAATGGTTCCCTGAGATCCATCATCATGCTCCTGGTGTTCCAGCCATTATCGTTGGTACTCAGGTGGATTTAAGAGATGACCAGATCATAATCGAAAGATTGAAAAGACAAGGTGCTGCTCCAATCAGACCAGAAGAAGGTGAAAAACTAGCTAAACAATTAGGTGCTGTGAAATACGTTGAATGTTCTGCATTGACTCAAAGAGGTTTGAAAAATGTCTTTGACGAAGCTATAGTCGCAGCTTTGGAACCAGAGGCTGTACAAACCAGAAAGAAGAAGAAGTGTATTATTCTATGAAAAGGTTGGACACAAGAACAGCCTTTCACCATATATTCATCAACAGCTCTCCTTTAAACAGGGTCCATCGCAATGTTCTTAATATCCCTTTGTTCTTCAATATAGTTAGTTATAACCTGTGCTTATCGGTTATAGATATAGTCCTGCTTTTAGTTATTATTTTTCCTTTTACCTTAGATTACATTTTGCTGTTATATATATTTATAAGGGGGGAAATATTTCAATCGGAGTTTATATGATCATAAATGGACAAGTAAAAACTGGGAGAGATCAGATACAAAAAGCATAGAAAAAAAAAATTACCGGCATCTCATTTTATGGTTCTTCGATCCGTCTTACCTGAAGCTATTTTTATACTTTATATTTGAACTCTGTTTGGTCATCGGCTTTTATTATTATCAATGTCTTTTTTGTATAGCTTTGTTCAGGTACTTATATTTGTTTTTTAGTTTGATGTTGGTTTAGTTTATTGGAGAAGGGCATCTTCTGCCACTAGATCTGTAGAGTAAGTGAACTTATCATAGAAGCCGGAGACCACCAATCGACTTTTAAACATCTTCAGTTTCTATCTAAATAATGTTTTCTTCTTGTAATTATCTCCCTGCGTAAATTTCAGCATATTTGCCACCCAGTTTTGAACTGGGATCCTTCCATCATCTCATAAGTTGGGTGCGTAAACTGTAGCACTAACAAATCTCCCTCTAAAATCTGCTGAAAAGTTTCGTGTTTCGACGAATTTTTACCAAAAAAAAAAAATAGATTGAACGCCAAAACAAAAAATTCACAGATCAACAGAGAAACAACTGCAACTTCCAATCTCTCACTAACAAAAATGGCTCAAGTTTATGGTGCTGCACGCTCAGACACTTTATGTATGTAATGTCTCACCGTTTCTACTACCCTAGACAGTATGACACTGTTCCTGATTTTCTCATATGGAAATACTAACATTTATGAACTTAGTTCTTGGTGGTGAAAAAATCAGTGGAGAAGATATTCGTAACCAGAATGTTTTAGCTGCTCAGGCCGTCGCTAATGTTGTCAAGTCCTCTTTAGGTCCAGTCGGTTTGGATAAGATGCTTGTCGATGATATTGGTGATGTCGTTGTCACCAATGATGGTGCTACAATTTTAAGTCTGTTGGATGTCCAACATCCAGCTGGTAAAATCTTGGTCGAATTGGCCCAACACCAAGATAGAGAAGTTGGTGATGGTACTACCTCTGTTGTGATTATTGCTTCTGAATTATTGAAAAGAGCAAATGAATTGGTTAAAAATAAGATACATCCAACTACCATCATAACTGGTTATAGAGTCGCTTTAAGAGAAACTACAAGATACATCAATGAAGTTTTATCTCAACCAGTGGAAGCTTTAGGCAAAGAAACCATTATAAACATTGCTAAAACATCTATGTCATCCAAGATCATTGGTTCTGATTCTGAATTTTTTTCAAAATTAGTCGTTGATTCAATGTTAGCTGTCCAAACAACTAATGGTAAAGGCGAGACCAAATATCCGGTGAAGGCTGTCAATATACTAAAAGCCCATGGTAAATCATCCATTGAGTCAGTCTTGGTGAAAGGTTATGCCTTGAACTGTACCGTGGCTTCCCAGGCCATGGTCAAGAAAATCACAAATGCCAAAATTGCCGTTCTTGATATAAATTTACAAAAAGCTAGAATGGCCATGGGTGTTCAAATAAACATTGATGATCCAGAACAATTAGAAGAGATAAGAAAAAGAGAATATGGTATTATTTTGGAAAGAATTAAAAAAATAATAGCTGCCGGAGCCAATGTTGTGTTAACTACTAAAGGTATTGATGATCTTTGTCTGAAAGAATTCATTGAGGCTGGTGTTATGGCCGTTAGACGTTGTAAAAAAGAAGATCTAAGAAGAATTGCAAGAGCTACAGGTGCTTCATTCTTGAGCAGTTTGTCAAATCTAGAAGGTGATGAAACTTTTGAAGCCAGTTCTTTAGGTTATGCTGAAGAAGTTGTTCAAGAGAGAATCTCTGATGATGAATGTATCTTGATTAAAGGAACCAAAGCACATTCTTCATCTTCTATTATATTGAGAGGTCCAAACGATTATACTTTAGATGAAATGGAAAGATCCTTACACGATTCATTATCCGTTGTGAAAAGAACATTAGAAAGTGGTAATGTTGTCCCAGGTGGTGGTGCTGTTGAAACTGCTTTAAATATATATTTGGAGAATTTTGCAACCACCGTTGGATCAAGAGAACAGCTCGCCATTGCAGAATTCGCCAATGCGTTATTAATCATTCCAAAGACTTTGGCTTCAAACGCCGCAAAAGATTCAAGTGAGTTAGTTGCTAAACTAAGATCTTATCATAGTGCGAGTCAATCTGCTTTGCCAACTGATACCAAGAGAAAGGGCTATAAGAACTATGGTTTGGATCTAGTCAAGGGTAAGATTGTCGACATGAGCACCACTGGTGTTTTGGAACCAACTGTCAGTAAGATTAAATCCTTAAAGTCAGCATTGGAAGCTTGCATTGCGATCTTAAGAATTGATACCATGATCACTGTTGACCCAGAACAACCTAAAGAAGATGAACACGCCCATGATCATTAGTCTTTTTAAAATAGAAAGATTTATTTTATGTGCGGATTTAGATTGTAAGTTATGTAAATACCCTGGCTATGTAGTAACGTCTGGTGAGGGTGGTTATATAATCAGGCCATACGCGTAAACTGAAGAAACTTTGAAGAAATTATTGTTTAGAAGTTCAAATATACTGCACTTTCCATCCGTCAACAAGAGATCCCCGCACACACACACTAGTGAACCCCAGGAATAGAGAGAGATTTAGGGCATCATCGTAACTAAAGCACTGGCAGAACGGGAACGAGAACGACGCAATACGTAATACTCGCGAAACGCAGACATCACCAAATTAAACGACGGCCCTTTTTTAAACGAGCCAAAAATTTGTGCGAACAATAAACAAACGACACTAACAAAAAGCTGAACGAGAGGCAGAAGCAAGCTGGAAAGCATCGCCAACCAAACAGCAAGCACAAGGAGCGCGTCAAAGCAGACAGAGTGAATCAGTATCTCACCTCAAGCAGCGGGCCAGTACCACAGGATATATCAACTGCTTCAACTGCTGTAACCTGGGAATCTTTTCCCAGAAATACTCCTATTCTATAGCTACTCCCAGTCGTTTAGCTCCACATTGTTCCCCAGCTTCAGCTATATAAAAAACCTAAAGAGTTCTTAAGGCCTCGCTCCCACGTCTATTCAACTGGACAACTCTGCGGCTAACAATCAGTGCACCATGTCTTTTGACCAATCCAGCATTCAACCGTTTCTGGATTCGACTGTCTCCGCTATTAAGCACTATTCTCACAACGATAGCGATGGTTCAAACGACTCACTGACTTCTAGAACAACGACCCAAAGCGTTTCTTCAAAGGTTGAGCTAATCGAGAGGGACGGTAAGACTGTTTCAAGAACGTCAACTGGTAAGAGAAAGTTTCATAAAAAGTCAAAGCTAGGTTGTGATACTTGCAAAAGAAGAAGAGTTAAGTGTGATGAAGGTAAGCCAGTTTGCAACAAGTGCAAAAATATGGGAATTGAATGCACTTATCACTTGATAGCGAACCTAAAAAGAGAAGACGAGGCGGAAGAGAGGTTAACCAATGCGGCAATTCTTTCTTCATCCAGTACGCCAACTAATATTGCTGACATTCACGCTTCCTCTGGTCGACAACAGCAGTCTTCAACAAAGCAACACCATCAGAAAGCAATAAGAACATCAAAGACGCCAAAGGCTAATCATAAGCAGCATATCCCTGATCCACAATTAGCTCCGCCAAAATCGTTGATCCAGGAATTCATGGGCAATAAGATTGATCTTAGTAAGATTGATTTCTCTAAGATCGATCATCCATTGGCAGCACTTGCCCAAAAGTTCAAAAACAGCTTAGGTGGAGGTGACCCAAGTGCAGGTAATGGACCTGAACTGAGTTTTCCAACTTTCACTTTGAAACAACCTGCCCAATCATCAAATTACTCAACTTCACTTCCGCAGATTGATCCAACATTATCTCTAAAATCGTCGATGCTTGCACATCAGGTTGATTCCAAAGATACCCTTAATAGAAATACACTGTCTCTAAATATGAATGATTTGAGTGATAACCCAACGATATCACCACAGCCTAGCATATCACCAGATCCCGTCGCTTCTCCACTGTCAGCAAACCACAGAATCACTGAAAGAGACATTCATAACTCTGAACAACAAGACTTCCAATCAAATCCTATTGATTTTCATAGCTCCTCCATTCCATCTGCATTTGGATCCAACACTTCTCTAAATTTGATTGATCTAAGATTGATGTACCATTACACTGCCGTTGTTGCTCCAACTATCACCACTGCTGGGATCTCTGAGCAAAAGATTTGGAGTGAAGATATTCCACAACTAGCATTCAGTTACCCTTTCCTAATGCATTCTATATTGGGATTCTCTGCTACACACTTATCAAGAACGGTTAATACCCTTGAAAAATCAGTCACTTATCATAGAGGTGAAGCTTTACGATTGTTGCGAGAGGCCGTTCTGGAAATTTCGTCTGAGAATACAGATGCTCTAGTAGCGTCGGCTTTGATCTTAATCATGGACTCTTTAGCTAATGCGTCTTTGCCCAGCTCTTTATCGCCAACTTCATTACCTGCTTCTGCTTGGATATTTCATGTCAAAGGTGCAGCTACTATTTTGACTGCTGTTTGGCCATTACCTTTAAGCTCGCGATTCTACAAGTTCATATCTGTTGATTTGAGCGATCTAGGTGATATCATCAACGAAAAGAATGGCTCGATCTCTGAGCTTGTTTGTTTTGATGACTCTATTGCGGATCTATACCCTGTTGAATATGATTCTCCATACTTGATAACGCTGGCTTATCTAGATAAACTTCATCATGAGAAGTATAAGTCTGATTTCATTTTGAGGATATTCGCTTTTCCTGCGTTATTAGACAAGACGTTTCTGGCATTGTTAATGTCTGGTGACTTGATAGCAATGAGAATTATGAGAAGTTACTACTCATTGCTAAGAGGGTTCACAACAGAGATGAAGGATAAAGTCTGGTTTCTTGAAGGTGTCTCGAAAGTGTTGCCAGCAGATGTTGATGACTACAGCGGAGGAGGAGGTATGCATATGATGCTGGACTTCCTCGGTGGGGGACTACCTTCGATGACTACAACGAATCTAGCAATGGGGCTGAATATTGACATTAATGATCATTTTATGAACCCTTGATCTGCGAGTTCGCTAAATTTGTACGGTGTTGTGACGTTTTTTATTTTCTTTTCTTTTCTTTGTTTTCATCTTTGTTTGGTTTTGATTTTTGTTGGTGTGAAATACTATTTAATCCTATTTAATTTCTAGTTTTGGTTTGGTTTGTACATATTATAAA
Source organism: Wickerhamomyces quercuum (assembly GCA_030556525.1). Classification (NCBI taxonomy): domain Eukaryota; kingdom Fungi; phylum Ascomycota; class Saccharomycetes; order Phaffomycetales; family Wickerhamomycetaceae; genus Wickerhamomyces; species Wickerhamomyces quercuum. The sequence goes on from JAKTUE010000017.1 coordinate 30,047, forward strand.
TGCTAATATCCATAAAATTCCTCAATATTACCGTGTACTCATTTACCGATTTCTATGTTTCTCGAATCTTCCATGAGTTTTACGTTTTACGTGAAAAACTGAAAAAAGCCATTATAAGAAGAAGAGCCTTTTAGAAAGTCCCCAATACGTCTGTCTCTTTCTCTCGTCACATATAGAACAAAAACAATGGTCGTTAACAATCCAAACAACTGGCACTGGGTAGACAAGAACTGTATCGACTGGTCGCGCCAGTACTTCAAGGACAATTTGCTAGGGTTGAACAACTCTTCAAGCGATGGTTCTGTGGAAATCACTGGCATCACATCTGTCGAGGGTGATGTGGTTGTTTCGCAACGTAAAGGTAAAGTCATCAGCTTGTTTGACTTGAAACTAGTTCTGGCCTACAAAGGTGAAGTTTCAGGTTCTGCTGCTTCAGGATCGATCACAATTCCAGAAATTGCTTATGATACCGAAGAAGACGAATACCAGTTTGATATCTCGGTCTTTAATGAGAACAATGAAAACACCAAGATCAAAAATGTTATCAAGCAGGCATTGATTCCTCAATTGAGAAAAGCATTGGGAAAATTCGGTAATGATCTACTTGTCACACACGGGTCTGACATCCAATTGCCTTCTGAACAGGTGAACTCCAAACTCACTAAAGATAATCAAGCTGCAATTTTAGCGCAAAGCACGACGCCTAAACAAGCCACTTCCATCACTACATCCGCTACTTCTTCCAAACCAACTTCTTCTACAGTGGGTGCCTCTTCTTCTAATGTGCCAAAGTACAATACATCTACTCTTCATTTTGAGCCAGTCTTTAACACCACTGCCGAGCAATTGTATATCACATTGCTACAGAAGGATAGACTTGGTGCATGGACTAGATCCAACCCGAACTTTGAGGGAGATTTCTTGAAAGAGGGTCAATCTTTTGACTTATTCGGTGGTAACATCGAGGGTAAGATCTTGAAAATAGAGCCAAATCATAAGATCGAGCAATTATGGAGACTGAAAACATGGAAAGCTGGTCATTTTGCTAAATTGAATATCGAGTTCTACCAAGGTGATTCCGAGACCAAGTTGAATGTTCTGTTTGATGGTATTCCAATCGGTGAGGAGGACACCGTCCAGGGCAACTTTGAAGATTATTACATCAGATCAATCAAGATTACATTCGGATTCGGTGCCGTTCTATAGAACGATTGGTTATCAACATACACAGAGCTTAGCTATATCTACACATATATACACTACGTAGTCTAACTAAACCGGGTAACAATTATAGTAGACTAGATCTATGACATAATCAGTAACCAGCCAGCCAAAGCCTTAGTGCGGTGGGGTGTCCGGGTGTTGTTTAGAAGGAATTGTCTGAAATGAAAAAGTTGTGAGATCAAAGCAAAACAAGTACCCAAACAGACGATAAAGAGCTGTTGAAAAGCCCTGCATACCGTTATTTGTGCATCCACAGACAGAGAATACCACCACACGGCTTTCAATACGCACTGCCCTGAAGTCTCTTTAACTACTCCCGGCAGTCAATTCTTGTTATTCTCCAACCGAATAGGGGAAAGTCAAGAGTTGGTTGTACCCTTAGTTATCTTTGAATATCATCACAACATTCAACTAGAGTGTCATCTGCCGCTGGTCCTGAGACTCAATCTGAGCTGTGTCCCTTAACTGAGAGCTGGCCATTCAATTTTCCTCATTTGTTTGTTTTTCTCACAAGTTTGATTAGCTCTTGAATTTTTGTTGATAATTAGTTCTGTTGTTTTTCTGTTAATCACCAAGTTGGCTTCTATCATCTCCACATTGCACGATTTTGGTCCACCACTTCAAACGACTAGAAAAGTTACATTTTAATGGATCACTGCAAATAACAAGAAAAATCACAATCAAATCGACATGACCGACAGAAATAACTTTTCTGATGATTATGACATCAGCGCAAACTATCAACATTCATCAGTTCTTCCGAAAGTAAGGCCTTCCACAAACAGCTCATCGAACAGTTCCAACGAAGCTTCAAAAAAATTGCAGATTCCATCAACACTACCTGCTACTCCAAGAATGTTAAGGAATAGCAGCGGAAGATTCCAGAACCCGAATTCTCCGACACAAACAGACCAAAGAGATCCATTTACTTCGCACACACCCCACAGATCGGATACTACTTACAACAGCAGGTCAGGAGATCATGGGCCAACACCATCAGCCGGTGCAAATGTTCACTACCAATTACCTGCTAAACCTCAACAGTCACCTGCTAGAGGCAACCTTCTTCCGATAGACACAAAAAATCATAACACTCCCCCATCAAACAACCATTTAAAGAATAATTCGCAAGGCGAAAACTCGTCAACGCTCTTGCCACCTGCTACTGTAAACCAGGATAAGTCTGCTGATAGATCACCTTCCAATCCTCATAGAACTCCAAGTGTCAAAAGACAGCAACCCACCCAATTTCATCGTCGTTCGATAGGCGATTGGGACTTCATGAAGACAATTGGTGCTGGTTCAATGGGGAAAGTTAAGCTAGCTAAGCATAGAAAAACCAATGAAATATGTGCTATTAAGATTGTCCCAAGGGCTGCTAGACTTTATGCAAGAGCACATGCCAACGATCCAGCCCCTGTTGATTCAAATGAAGCTTTGGCAAGGCGTAAGGAGTACGAAAAAGAGGTCGCAAGAGATAGAAGAACCATCAGAGAAGCTTCTTTGGGTAAGATCCTCTATCATCCTTTTATTTGTCGTTTATTTGAAGTCATAACTATGTCAAATCATTTCTATATGTTATTCGAATATGTTTCAGGAGGACAGATGTTGGACTATATTGTGAGTCATGGCTCATTAAAAGAACGAAATGCTAGAAAGTTTGCAAGAGGGATCGGCTCTGCATTGGATTATTTACATAAAAACAACGTTGTTCATAGAGATTTGAAGATTGAAAACATTATGATTTCCAAAACTGGTGATATAAAGATTATTGACTTCGGGTTGTCCAATCTCTTCTCGAATGATTCTTTATTGAAAACTTATTGTGGTTCTTTATATTTTGCTGCTCCAGAGCTATTATGTGCACATCCTTATCTTGGCCCAGAGGTTGATGTTTGGTCTTTTGGTGTTGTTCTCTATGTTCTGGTGTGTGGTAAAGTACCCTTCGATGATGAAAGTGTTGGCGTATTGCATGAGAAAATCAAGAAGGGTAAAATCGATTACCCAGATTTCTTGTCTCCTGAAGTTGCCTCATTATTATCCAGAATGTTGGTCGTCAATCCGAATAAAAGAGCAAGTTTAGCTGAAGTTCTATCACATCCTTGGATGACGAAAGGTTATGATCACCCACCTTCCTCTTTTGTTTCCCATAGAATCCCACTGGCTTTACCATTAGATCCTGTGGTTATTAAAGAGATGGTGCACTTAGAATTTGGTCAATCAGAAGAGCAAGTGGCTAATGACTTGACTATAATCATCAGCTCTGAACTTTACAGTGAAGCCAGTAAACAATTCACGAAGTCTAAGGATCTGTTGCCTTTAAAAGTTAACCCTACAACAGGCTTTCATCCTTTAGTTTCTATTTACTACCTAGTCCAGGAGATGATTTTAAGAAAACGTGCTAAAGCATCAATTGTTGACATTCCATTACCAATTTCACCACCATCTGCAAAAGACGTTAACACACCTGAGCCAACTCATACTCAACAACCTGCTGATGTTATCATAAAACCAGAAGAACAAGCAACCCCGAACCAACCACCAGTCTTGACATTCCCAGAAGCCGTCCACACATCCCCTATCCATACAGTACCCCCACCAGCCCCTGCGACAGGTCAACAAATCCAGACATCGCATGCTTCTGCTAATGATGAACTAATTCCTGAACAGCAACCAAGTAAACATAAAGATGAAAGTAAGGGTTTGAACTCTATCTTAAGAAAGTTCAGTCAACGAAGATCGACTTCAGTCAGACGTCCAACTGAACACCAACCTAAGCAATATAACTCAATCGGTAATGATTTGAGTGTTAAGTACGGAAATACTGAAACAGAACAAGATAATTTGGTTCGTCGTGTTGGCAGTATGAAGATTGTTAGTAAGCCTCATTTTGAGAATGATGGTACCCCATTACCTACATCTTCATCGTCATCCAAAACTCATAATAGAACAGTGTCAGCCCACACGGGACCAGTTAGACAACCTGAAACTCTGCAAGCAAATGTTGACGGACCGAGAAAGTTCCATCCAACAGCTAGAGCTAAATCTGTTGGCCACCGCCGTGACCACGCTCCCTTTGCCACAAATGAAGTCAACCAAGTTCCTCCTTTGCCTAGTGATATCAATGATGATGCCTTCTTTGACGATATCACTTTAGATGAGTATCTACAAGGGTCTAATGCCGACAAGGTTACTTTGGTTAACTCGAATGCCTCTTCTATTAATAGAAGAGCTAGATTCGGTTTAGAGGAGCTAAATGAAGATCAAATTATTGAAGAAGCGGCTAAGGCAACTCCTGGATCGATGCCATCTATTGAATATCCAAAGACCTTGTTCTTGAAAGGGCTATTCTCAGTACAGACAACATCAACAAAACCATTACCTGTTATTAGAGCCAATGTGATCTCAACATTATCAAAGTTAGGCGTGAAGTTTACAGAGGTGCGTGGCGGATTTATTTGTGTGCATACACCGTCAATTGAGCAACCACACATTATTGTTACTACTGATGCTGGTTCTGCCAAAGAAACTGAGTCTCATACTGAAAGAGCAGGTAGCATTAAGTCTTCGAGTGGATCAGGATCGAACGAAACTGGAAGAACCTTGGAAAAGAGGCTCACGGACGAAAGAAGTTCTATAGGAGATCATTCGCTGGACCAACAATTAACTCCAAGCTCTAAGATCCATAGAAGAAAATTCTCTATTGGCGGTAGCATTCTGGGATATAATAGACGCAAACCATCTGGCGCTGGACCACAGATGCCAAATACCCCGGTTGCTACTTCCAACATGCAACACTTGGTGTCTCCAACCTCAAGAAATTATACTGGTCATGATTTTGACTCTTCAGCTTCGCTGGATTCTTTGAACGTTGGTCATGGCGGTAGTGATATGCTGGTCTCAAGTAGACTTGAACAAGATAGGGTGCTGGCGCCAACCACTGCTAATGGTGAGGAGTCAAATGGAGTCTCTAGTGTTTCCGACGATTATAAACCTGGCTCTGCTAAAGTCACTTCTAGCTCAAGTCGTACCCCGTTGAAGTTTGAAATTCATATTGTTAAAGTGCCTTTAGTTGGATTGTTTGGTGTTCATTTAAAGAAAGTGACGGGTAATACATGGCTTTACAAGACATTAGCTGGCCAAATATTGAATGAGTTGAACTTATGAACTGGCTTGATTCTGTGACCCATTATAAGTGTTTTATTTTATTTTTATTTTCATATTTTCTTTACTTCTTTACTTTGACATTATTTTTGAGGTGCTCGTAGACTAACTAGTAGAATTGCTTGTATATCTTTTGATGATCGTCATGTAGATATTATTTGACTTGAGCATGGTAGCTACATGAGCATAATCTGAATATTAACTTCTATTGTTTATGTTTTGTTTGTAATTCTGTCATTAAAAAGTCAGGTAGTGGTAGTATTGCCTTCACTATCTTCTATAAGTTTTTGCAATTCATTATTAATCTGTAGGATCCTTTCAATTTCAAAAGCGGTTTTTTCCAAGATGACAGATTTGGTATGTGTCTTTCTTTTTGATTTTGGATCTTTATCCATTGGTAATAGTTTGACCAGGTCATCAAATGCATCTTTGATCAAACCGCGTCTTCGCTGTTCACTTGACGTATGATTATATTTCTTCTCCTCCTCTGATAGGAGCTTCCTTCTCTTTATTTCTCGTTTTCTCTTTGCACGGGCTTCGGGCTCTTCACTTGTATTTTCATCCTTACTTAGATTTACCGATGATGTTAAGCTCAATGGTGTCCCTAATCTTGATGACTCTTCAGGAAACACTACGCCTAACCCAGCGATGCCTTGAGCATGATCCTGCATATGTTCTTGTTTTGAAGATATTTGATGATTATTGGATGAGTGTGGTGAGGACTTTTCATCTTTGATCTTGTCATCAATGATACTATCCAGGAACTGTTCTAATGCGTTTGTTTCATTAACTGATAATAGCTCATTGGACTCTTGATACATGATAGGATGTCCTAATATTTCTGAGTGTCCAGGACTCGGGTTATTGAAATAAGCAAGACTTCCCAAGTCAATTCTGGGACTCATCATTTTAGGTGATGGGGAAGGTTGATGAAATAAGATTGTCTTCAAGTCATTGTTTTCTGCAGGAAAAAGAGTGGATCTTGGAGAGTGTGCAAAATGTGATAACATCGCTTGGGAAGGAGAGAAGGGAGAATTTACGGGGAGGTGCTCCTGTTGCTGTTGCTGTTGCTGCTGTTGCTGTTGCAGTTGTTGTTGTTGTTGTTGAGTGTCGGGGTGGTGAGTAGCAGTGAATGAGGAAGTGGCAGGTGTGCTGATGTTGGTAGTTGGTGCTGGTGATTTGGTCAATAAAGCATAGGCAGATTCAAAATCAAGTTCTGATAGCTCTTGTCCAAATATTTGTAGTTCCTCGACTGCAGAAGCAGAAGATGGTGTATTTGAGGGGAGTATTGATCTGAATTCTTCGGACTTGATGGGTGATTTGAGGAATGCCTTAAAGTTCTTCAGATCTGGGGAGCCCGTATTGAAGAAAGGTGGAGTTGAGGGTGTCGGTGTTCGACTTGGGGCATTTTGAAATATCTGCTCACTCATAGGACTATATAGTGGTTGAAACAAGCAATTGAAGAAATGATTTGTCGAACCGAGAGTTATGATACTACCATGAGAGTGATTCAAGATAGAGTGATTGATTTGATAGCCCACGTTTAGTGAACAATGGAGTAGATCGCACTGCGGAAAAAGCTAACGATAGAACAACGAGTGGGTGTCTTTTGAACACTTGGGAAACAGCTAACGCAGAGCACAAACTGAGCCCTGAAAACAACAAACAAAGCCCTCTCAAAGACAGGAACACAATCAGAACTCGTTCACTCTCTTCACAGTATTAAAAAAAAAAAAAAAAAAGTCAAAGAGCTCTTTAAAAATCACATGCGAAGAAACAGATCTGATTACGTAAGGAATCTCTAATTAATCAATCAATGCGCGAAAAGGACATGTCTTCATAACCATCGCAGAGCAGAACAGAACAAAGCACACAAACACCCGGACACCAGCGCTGTTCCTCGAGTTTTCTGAAATTTTAAAAACGAAAGAAGCGCGTTTCTTTTGAAACCCAACTAAAATCAAAAGCCATTAAACAACAGGCCAAAAAGATACCCAATTGATCAAGCCCGGAGTTGCCCTGTTCGAACCATGTCCAGATCCAAATCATCGACTCCAGTGGTCAGCGATGCGCACCCGGCACACAGCTTGACGTTTGTCGACGAGGAAATCAAGGCCCAGCTGTTGAAGACACCATTCAAGCTGTTGATTGAAAATGACACTTACGAGATCCAATTGAAAGAGCTCAGAAGCGACTGGAAGTACTCATATGTTCTACAGTGGCTGTACTACTTTCGTGGGGCAATAAAGATGATCGGAGACCCGTTCTCGGTTGAGGTATGTTTGTGTTGCTTCCTTTGCCATCTTATTCTTATGTTTTTGCGTAAAATACTAACCACCATTGATCTCAGTTGATAGAAGAGGAACTAGTTGGTCTAACCGAGAATGTGCTGATAAATAAGATATCCACCAATCTGGCCTCTGTCTTAATCGGCAACAAGGTTACTCCCGAGGATTTCAGCTTCAAAGTGAGATATTTGTTTGGAGACACAATAGACTTGTTAGGAACAGAAGATGAACCAAAGGAGTTTGAATCTTTATCTTTGATAGACAAATTCGATGTGCTGTACAATCTGATATTTCAAGTACAGTACACGGAAGTCTTTAGAAAGCAAGTTGAGAAATACGAACGTGAATCTGATCTAAGATTCGAACCAATATTTGAGAATGGTGAAGAAAGTTATTTCTTATTAAGTGACAATAGAATCTACAAAAGAGTTATATCGAATTACCCAAAGATTTCAATACCGAGAAAGTACAAATATGCTAAAAATTTCAATCCAGAGGTTGAACTGGAATATATCGAACCTAATTTTGAATGGGAATTGGTGGCCATGGGTATTTATCAGATCCATGATTTTTTACTTTCCATCAAATCAGATAAAACCAAGAAAGCATTATTCCAAAATATCAAAGATCATATCAATGACCTGGCTCAAGAAGATCTCACCACGAGAAAGAAGGTTGTTAAAAGAAAGAGAGAACAACAGTTACATGAAATGGTAAGTCACAGAAAACGTTCATCAAGATTGCAGGAGAGAGATGAACAGGACCGTGTAAAGAAGATCCAACAAGAAGAAGAACTCGAGCGTCAACGACTTGAATACGAAAAACTGAAAAACCAGAGAAATCTGAGAAAGAAAATCAATGCCTTGAAGAGAGAGATGGAAGAACGTTTAAGAATAACTTCGAGTTCTAGAAGAAGTGTTACTGTTCCTGATAACTACGTTCCATCCAATATCAACGAAGTTGAATTAGGCGAAGGTGAATGGTTGTTCGAATGCTATTGTGGAGTAAAGGAAAAGAACTATGATGATGGCGTCAAGTTGATCACCTGTGAAAGATGTAACAGATGGCAGCATCTAAAATGTCAAGATCGCTTGGTCCAGCAAGAACTTGTCAGAAACTCTAACGATGTGTTCGTTTGTAATTGGTGTAAACAGGAACTGGAGCTAGAGGTTTTGAAAAAGCTAGAAGAAGAGAAGCTCGAGAAGGAAAGAGAGGCAGAAGAGAAGGCAAGACATAAAGAATTGTTGAAACAAAGGGCAGAAGAGAAGAGGTTGAGATTAGAGGAAGAAGAAAGATTGAGAAAAGAGGAACTCGAGAGGGAGAGACAACGAAGAATCCTGGAAAGAGAAAGATTAAAAGAGAATTCCGGATCTCCTTTACCAGAAGGTGCTGCTAAGGGATCCGGGTTCATTCCAAATATCGTGCCGGTACAACCATCTGGGTCTGTTGCCAATGGACCAGTGATGGGTATTTTCCAAACACATTACCACCAACCAACTCAAGGAGAAATCGAAAAGACCAACGCAGCTAGTCAAGCAAACAGTGGCTCGCAGGACGCACCTGTTCCAGAGGAGTTTCCAATCCCAAACCAACCGATTCAACAAGAATTCGAGAAGACTGACGCAGTTAGCCAAGCGGATAATGTCTCACTGGATTCACCTGTTCCAAAGGAGTTTATAACTCCTCAGCCAGCTCCAACATCACCAATATCACAGACGAATCAGCCTCCTGTCCCACAACAAGCATCTCCTCTTAAAAACCTGTTACACGATGAGCTTGTGTCGTCCAATGGACAAACACCAGTACCAGAAAACTCCAATGGCAATGCTCATGCTAATTCTTCCTCCACCAGCTTCTCCATCAAAAGCATTTTAGAATAGAGCTAGTTGCAGTTATAAAAAGAAAATGAAAGATGGAAAAATCGAACCATACAATTTATTGTGTCTGTGTGTAGTTATAGAGAGCTCTTTTGGGATAATGACAAGCTTCGTATTTCCAAGTGCATTTCGTGAGTTTGTTTTGTAGTTGTTTCAAACTTGTTTCAGTGGTTATTGTTAAATGCACTTCAGTTTTGATGCACATACAAAAAAACTGCATCTTGAGCATTAAAGACCAGTAGATATTCTATCCAGTGAGTTAACTGGGCTATCTTGAGTGGTCTTGCCCGTTTTAAGATCTCCTTCAGGACAATTGACCACTTTTTTGATACTTCAAATGACAACGGTGTATCATATGAAACTAATCCAACACAAATTACAATCACAACAGCTCCAATATAAATTGTGACATGTCCTTATCATTTTTTCGAAACAACTCTGTAACGGAAAAGCTGTATCACCAAGAGCTTTGATGTGGGCGATACAAAGTTCCTGTCTTGAGCTCAGTGTTAGCTTGTTTTAGCTTGTTTTAAGTGACTTTTAGTAGGGTTCAGATGGTTTCAGGTGAACAATGGATTAAGATGGTTGCAACAATATAAATAATTACAAGGTTATCCTCGATATTGAACCTCAGAACCTTTTTATTACGCTGTGGTTTGAATAAAAGAGATGTCATTGGCAAATATCGAAGAGGTGCTAACTACAAACTTTACTGAGAAGAACATCCAATTCACACTATTGGTCCTGGATAACGAAACAGAAGAAGTCAAGCTATTCACATCAACACTGTTGGGCGATGACGAGATACAGCACTTGAAAAGGGTCTTGAATCCTCACTTGCTAAAGCTGACTGCTCGGCCAATGGAAGTTTGTCCAATAGCCCAAGATCACTTGCACTCTTCAGCAAAGAACTCACCACTAGATGCCGACAGTGTTATATCGTCCAACCAATCAAAGGAATCAGAAGCCTCACAAACAGAAAAGTTCAAAAAAGTTACGTCTACTCCATCACAGGAACTAGACCTATCCAAACTTGACGATGTCAAGCGTCATCTAGGAGTATGTTTTGGGGAACTTAAGCAAAGTCTTTGTAAATTGATCTCTAAACAGTGGATAAAGTTGATTGAACCAAAGAAACAAACAAATCACCCGTACAAGGAAGGTAAAAGGTCAAAGCCTAAATGGTGGCCTTCAGATATTCGTCATGTTGAACCCGACCATTTGAAGAAAGATGAAAGAATTAACTTGATGATTGCAATGATCATTTTTGAGCAAAATAATCTGATTCGCTTGAAAGAGTGGAGCCCTATATTATTGAAAGATAAGTACAAAATTGAAGTGCTGAATGAGATCTTCTTTGTTGTGCATAAGCTAAGCAAGTTCCATTTGAAGGGTGAAGATAAAGTTATTAAAATTAGCGATTTTACATTGTTCTTTGAGTTTAAGAAGAACAACATGAAGAAGAATCAGACTCATCAAGTGACAAGATTAGCGGAATATCCAACTCATATGATACAGCATAATTACACTTACCAGCCTGTTCCACATTTGTATCTTCACTCAGGACATGTAACACCTACCAGATCTGTAATTCCTCCCATGTTGAGACCTCCCTCGAGACAGATGTTTTATCCAATACCTCAACATCAGTTCGCTTCTATGAATAGAGTGGACCCTCATCTAATGCAAGAAACAGCTGTGAGTCGGTATCCAGCACAATATGTCAATATGAATGATGTAATTCATCATACGGATCAGAACACAAATGTTAAGAGAAGAAGGGTATGAACACTATATTTTAGAGTATTCTGGTACAACGTGTATTAGTTTGATCGCGTCCAAAATAATAGGATTCTAAATGTCTTTCATTAATGTATGCCCATAGTTCACTTCATAAGATAATACACCTGAAAAGTTGAAAGGTTTTTCCTTACCAAGATTAAAATAACTCTTATCACCGTCTTCATTGACTATAGAAGAGTTGATCCAGTTCAACCTATGAAACTTTCTATAACCAAGATTCACTATCTGCAACTGTTCGACAAACTGATAAGCTTCGTTTTCTCTAAATGCCCAAATATGACCATCAATGTCTAATTTAAATTTACTAATTGTTGAATGCTTGAAACTTGAAAGAGTTTGAGAATTCTCCCTATGAAAATCTGGAACCACAGCATGAGGCTCGTCTGTTGTTGTCAGCTTAAAAACCTCTCCATCAGGATAGAACCTCCAATATCTGAAATATGTCACCAACTTTACAGGATCGTAAAAACTGAAGGCATTAGATCCTTCAGAGATGTATGATACTCTCGATATGTAGACGCCATGATACTTAATGAACGGTCTATCACAGAGCATGTTTTCCCAGTTAAAGTCCCAGTTCTTGACCATCTCCATCTGGTTCCTAGTGATGTTGTTTAATTCAATAGTGGATTCAGAATAGACTTGATGAGGGTATATGATCTGACATAGACTCTTATAAGCTGTCGAGACAAACGACAGTTTTGCCAATCTATGGCAAGTTGTTGAAAATGCAACGTGTGCAGTCGGCGAGGTATGTATCAATATGGTGATGATCTCAACCAATACATCATCAGTCAGGATCTCTAACAACCAGCATGGATCCTGTTCTACAGGCTCTAAATCTTGTATCTCTTCTGTCTCTTGGTCATGGGACTTGAGGGTCAATGACTCTACTGACTGTGTCAGCTCTCTCTGTTCAAGGAACAGTTGGTACTCCTCGTGTAGTTTTTTTCTGTACAGCTTTTCAACATCAGCATGAACCTTTAGTCATTGGTCTAGTTAATACAAGAAAGCACTTGATTACTCATTATCAAGATTCACACTTACTCTTAGAGCTGCTGCGTACTTGGAGATGGCATCCCGCATGGAGCCCGTTGCCTCCTTAGCCGCACCTTCCTCATAAAGGGCGATGGCCCTCTGCTGTTTCGCTATTTCCTCGACTTCCATTGCGAGTTCCTCGGTGGTTATTAGTGACGAGAGCCCTTCTTCTTCATATCTAAACAATGTATCTAATCCAGTATCTGAGGTAGGAACAAATTCGACCATAAAGTCACATGCTTTAGAGCCCTCGGTAATGGAAAAAAGAAAACTGAAAATGGTGTCATTTTCACGTGATCATCACTTTAAGATTGCGCCACTGAGCCGGCATTCCCCAACTCGCTTATCTAAAGAAGAAAAGTGGTGAGAGCATCCGGGTCACCCCCTGCATCACCGTATTTCTGACGTTCTCTTGTGCGCCGTTCTGCGCCATTTTGCGCTTTTGTGTCCAACGTGCCTTGCGCAACTGCCCGTTCGGGAAACTTGCCACAAAGCCAACAGGCAGCGAGAGATAAATAGTTTCCCGATTGGGCATTGCTAAGAGGCGATGCGATGAAGATTGCGCAATTTCTGGTGCTGCTGAAATGTATAAAAAATCAACTGAAAGCTATCGAAACCCTCTCTCTGTGCCAACAGAAGACGATTTGCTCTTCATACTTCTCGTCTTTTTTTTTATCTAGCTGCTTCTCCTCTCAACAAACAATTGTTTTATGGTTCAGATATCATTCACCCACGTTTCCTTTTTAACCTTCCAAGCTGTTGTGCAAGTGATTTTAGTCTGTTTGGCTGGTTTCTGGGCTGCTAAAACCGGTTTATTGAACAAAAGTGCTCAAAAGAGTGTTTCGGTGTTAAATGTTGATATCTTCACTCCTGCTTTGGTCTTTTCCAAGTTGGCACCTTCCTTATCTTTGAAAAAATTGATCGAAATCATTATCATACCCATCTTTTATGCCATCTCGACAGGTATTTCATATATCGTTTCACAATTAGTTTCAAGATACTTGAATCTAGACAATGTCGAAACGAACTTCGTCACTGCAATGAGCGTTTTTGGTAACTCCAACTCGTTACCTGTCTCTTTAACTGTTGCTTTGGCGTACACCTTGCCTAATTTAGAATGGGATGATGTCGATGATGATGACTCTTCCAAAATCGCTTCAAGAGGTATCCTTTATCTATTGATCTTCCAGCAGATCGGACAGGTCTTGAGATGGTCATGGGGTTATAACACTTTGCTGAAAAGAAGGGTTGTCTCCGCATTGCGCACTTACGGCGGTGATCTGGAATCAGGTAAGAACGTGGTCATCAGCGAATCAAACTCAGATTCAACTAGCGCTTCAACGCTTGATCAATACAATGATAGTCGACCTGATACAAATGGTTCTGTTACGGACCATTTACTTGGTGCTCAACAATATGATACCCTAAGTGAACGCATATCTACTATTGAAACCGAAGATTACAACCAGACAATATTGCAAAGACTGTGGTTGCCCGTTTTTAATGGCTTCATCAGATTCAGAAATTCTATGAATCCACCATTGTACGCCATGGCAGCTGCAGTGGTTGTTGCTTCAATCCCAACAGTACAGAAAGCTTTCTATGTTGATGGTGGATTTATACAAAATACTATTGCTGAAGCAATCAATCAACTAGGTTCTGTTTCGATTCCATTGATCTTGATCGTATTAGGTTCAAATTTATACCCTTCACATGAGACTCCTGAGGCTTCACCAAATTATAAGAAAATCGTGTTTGGTTCATTGATTTCAAGAATGATTATACCACCAATGATCTTGCTACCTCTCATTGCTCTTGCTGTCAAGATATTCCCTGTCTCAATCCTTGATGATCCAATCTTCTTAATTGTTGCTTTTGTCCTAACTATATCTCCCCCTGCAATTCAATTATCCCAAATATGTCAGTTAAATGAGTTGTTCGAGAAAGAAATGGCTGGCATTTTGTTCTGGGGTTACGTTGTCTTGACCTTGCCTACAACCATTGCAATTGTTTCTACTGCTTTATCTGTTTTGGAATGGGCTAAGTCAACACATGTTTAACAAATAGAAGTCGAGGGTGATTTTTAAAAAGAGTATCACTTATTTATTGATATGAATTCGTGGTCTGGGAGGGCACATATTGAACCTCGTGTTGTTTCCAATCTGTTCTATTTGTTCTTTTTATGATTAGGCATATTTTGGTAGTATTCAGTTCGTTTTTGGTTTCCATTTTTCGATCACATAATATGGTTATGTTTATAGAGTTAAAGATTAAGAGAAATGTATACTTCTGATCAATATCGTTGTTTAATTCAATACTGTAGCTCTTTAACAGCCTTTACAATAAAAGATTTATCTCTAAAAAGTCATGATTCATAACATTAAAATGTCATATGGAATAAAAATAATAAAAACAATATACTATATATACAAGGGGCTTTCAACAAAAATCATCAAGATCTATGCTTCTTTATCGTCATTTTTTTTCTTTGGAGTTGGTTCATTTGGGATATCCTTAAACAACTTATCAAAAATTTCACTATAGTTCTCAGCAAAAGTAACATCAAAACCTTCCTTTAAATTCTCTGGCAGATCATCATAATCACCTTTGTTATCCTTTGGTAAGAACAACGTAGTAACACCATTTCTCTTAGCCGCAATCAATTTCTCTTTCAAACCACCAATTCTTAACACTTTACCGGTCAAGGTTATTTCACCAGTCATGGCAATTGAAGGTAATGGGGTCTTCAAAGCTAATGAAATTAAACCGGTGGTGATTGTGATACCAGCAGAAGGACCATCTTTTGGTGTGGCACCTTCTGGACAATGCAAATTAATATTATGAGCCTTGAAGAAGTCACTCTTGATGTATTGCTTGGCAACTGAGAATGCAATAGCACTGGATTCTTTCATAACATCTCCCAGTTGACCAGTGATGTTCAATCTACCACCAGTTGGATGACCAGATTCGTTCTTTGATTCTTCAGCAGTAGCTTCAACGTACATGGAAGTACCACCGACAGAGGTCCAAGCTAAACCCATGACGACACCTGGTGGTGTGACTTCGTATAATCTATCAGTGGTGTAAATCTTTGGACCAACGAAATCCTTGATATTTTCAGCATTGATTTCGAGTTTGAAGTCTTTTGGCACAGATAATCTTTTATACGAGACCTGTTCCTCCGAAACGGTTTCTTTAGCCTCTAGTGGCTTGTTGTGTTCAAGATTTGGAACAATTTCTTGATTTTCAGTGGTATTTGTTGGTTCTGATTCTTTAGATGTTTCGATTGTGACTTTGGATTCTTCTTTTGGTGATTCTGAATTAACCTTTTCAGTAACTTCTGATTCAGCGGTTTCTTCTTTTTCAAGTTCCTTATCTTTCTTAGCATCTTCAACTGGTTGTTCAATAGCAACTTGCGTTACAACTTTATATGCAGCTTTTCTAAAGACTTTTTCCACATATTGTTTTAATCTTCTAACACCATTTTCTTTAGCATAGTGTTTAACGATGGATTCAACACCATCTGTGGTCAATGTAACGTCAGCATCTTCCAAACCAGAGGACTTTTTGGCTAATGGGACCAAGTAATTCTCAGCGATTTTGACTTTCTCTTCAGCAACATAACCTGGTAGATCAATGATTTCCATTCTATCAAGTAATGGTCTTGGAATTGTTTCCAGAGTGTTTGCTGTACAAACAAACAAAACTTTCGATAGATCAACTGGGATATCTAAATATTGATCTAAAAATTCGTTATTTTGTTCCGGATCTAATAATTCTAATAATGCAGCGGATGGATCACCTTGGGAACCACCATGGGTGACTTTATCAATTTCATCAATTAAGAATAATGGATTCAAACTTTGTGTTTTTTTCAAACCTTGTACGATACGACCTGGTAAGGCACCAATATATGTTCTTCTGTGACCTTTGATCTCTGAGACATCAGCAATACCACCAACGGAGAATCTGAAGAAATTTCTATTCAGAGCTCTAGCAATTGATTTACCAATAGAGGTTTTTCCAACACCTGGTGGACCAACAAAACAAATAATCTTACCATCAACGGCACCCAATAAACTACCAACGGCAATAAATTCCAAAATACGGTCTTTAATATCTTTCAAACCATAATGATCTTCATCTAAGATTCTTCTGGCATGGGCAATATCAAATGTTTCTTGAGTGTATTTACCCCATGGTAATTGTGTCAACCAGTCTAGATAGTTTCTTGTGACGCTGAATTCTGACATTGCAGTTTCTAAAGTTGACAATTTAGCGATTTCCTCATCAAACACTTTTTGAACTGATGGTGGTAGTTTCAGTTTAGCCACTCTTTCATTGAATTGATCAATTAATTTTTGACGGCCATCATCAATGCCCAGTTCTTTCTTAATACCTTTCAGTTGCTCTGTCAGGTAGTATTCACGCTGTCTTTTTTGAATCTTACTTTCAACATCTTTTGAGATTTTATTTTGTAATTCAGCAGTCATGACTTCTTTCTTTAACACTACCAAAGCATTTTTCAATCTATCTTCAATGTTTAAAGAGTTTAGCACATCTTGTAATTCTTGAGATTCAGCAGCACAAACTGCAGCACAGAAATCAGCTAAGGTGGCCGGATTATCAAAAACGTTATGAGAAGATTGAATAGCTGCACTGAATGTTGCGATTTGCTCTCTAAACATTGAGTTGATTTGTGATATGTCTTTGAAGACTTTCAAGATTTCAGAAGTTAAGGCATTGATTACTGGGGATTTTCTATCAAATGGTTCATCTTCTAATTTTGTGATGTTTGCTCTTGAAACTTGATACTTTTTGAGGAAATCAACTGGGTTATATTGGTTCTCTTCATCGATTTTCTTCAATACTCTTTCATCTTTCTCATTCTTAACAGATTGGACAGTTAGATCTTTTCCTTCGGAAGTCAATTCCTCTTCAGCTTCGTTTTCAAGTTGTTCGATCTTATCCTGTTGTTCTGTTTGGATCTCTTCAGCACTCTTTGGAGGGATCAGATCAGTGATTTTCACTCTACCATGTGGATATGTTATGATGGTCATTGTCTCTTTTCCAGTGGCTTCATCTTTGGCGACAAAACTTGAAGTTACCTGGGCAAAAACACCAACCTCATGAACT
The DNA here is from genome assembly GCA_030556525.1 of Wickerhamomyces quercuum. Taxonomy (NCBI): domain Eukaryota; kingdom Fungi; phylum Ascomycota; class Saccharomycetes; order Phaffomycetales; family Wickerhamomycetaceae; genus Wickerhamomyces; species Wickerhamomyces quercuum. Next base: position 47,577 of record JAKTUE010000017.1, read on the forward strand.
TCATCAATGTTTTGGATAACATCGCTATTAGCATTATCATCTTTGAACAGGAAAATACCAATGTATGGCTTGGATTTATCAGATAGCTCGTGTATAGCTTTGATGACCTCTGGATCAGTGATTGCAACAGGTCTATAAAACCCAGGGAACAAGGGACGATGGGACATTGGTAGTGCTAGAACTTGAGGATAGACTTCTGGATTTTCCACTTTCTCTGGAAGAACACTGCTTGGAATTTCATTGTCATCTTTCTTGTTGTTACCATCATCACCGCCATTGGCACCAGAGGCTGATGAAGCGCGTTTGACAGCACTATTCACGTCAACAGTGGACTTTTGGATCTTGGAATTGGATTTTCTCTTCTTGCGTTCAGCAGGTTTCTCATCAGTTGGATCAGGAACTTTTTCCTTCTCGTTTACATCAGGTTCCTCGGAATCCTTCTTGATATCAGTTTTATCCTCATTAGATTTGTCATCCTTCAGGCGTAATCCATTATAGTCCTCGAGCAGCTGCATTATTGGGATAAGTCTGTCAGCGTCATTGTGGATCAGTCCTCCGTGTAGTGGTGGAACATGATTATGATTGATGGTTGAGGCGAGTCTTGCGGTCAAGATCAAAGATGATCTGGTGGATAGTCTGATTAAAGGCTGACCCAGTTTTGCCACGGACAGACTCTTTGAATAGTTTCTAGAAGCCAACATGTTTGCAAAGATCTCAACAAAAGACACTTTTCAAAGGCAAATACAAGCGACACTTCTCTTCAATCTGAAATTCTGCCTAATAAAGTGGGCTGAAACCTGTGCTGTGCTTCAAATGCTTGTCGTCTTCTTCTTCTTCTTCTTTACTTGTGTTTCGAATCTGGCAGCGACAACGGAGTGTCATTTTTCGCCAACGGTCGGGATCTTTGGTGTCCGGGTGTGTTGTTACGTAATCTATATCAATCACCATGGCAACAAAGTAACATACTACGCAACATCACAACTGCTGAGAAGAAGCTGAATAGGAAACTACGGTTCTACAAGATAACCAGTTATTGGTTAAAAATTACAAGACAAATAAGTATTAGTCATAAACATTAAACATTAGAAAACCACGGTTATAAATCGCGGATATTTAGAAATAAATAAACATTAGTCAATTGAAAAAAAAAAATATACATGGGTAAGGCAATAAATAACGCTCGTTATAAGTCTATCATCAAGATTAAAACAAAGGTAGTAATACACACAACGAATAAGAACACAAAAAAATCAGTAAATAAAACAAAGCATCATACTTCTGAATAACAGCTGAAATCATAAGCAGAACAAGAGTATCAATACTCTTGCGGATAATCATATAGCACACCACCATCCTCTTCGTTCTTCAGCACAGCACGCGAATCGTATTTCCCATTACCATTAGATCCATTTGAGTTTGACTCACTGCTAGAGTCGTGTGATTTGTTGTTTCGTTGCTCGTTTCTTTCATCATTATCATGGCCATCCAAGTCCAGAATTTCATCAGCCTCATCATACCCATTGATCATATGCTGATGCATGTCTATATCACCTTCATCGTTCAAGGGTATATTGATAATTTCTCTCTGTAGCTGTTCTTCTTGGTCATATATGGTATGGTGTTGTTGATTTTCATCTTCTAATTCTGCAGAAGACTTCTTGGATCTTTTAGTAACTTCTTTTCTCTCTTGTTTCAAGGCCTGTTGTTCTCTGTATTTGGCCAGGTAGATTTTCAACACTTCGGAGTAGTTTTCAAACCCTAAGGAAGACATTGCAAACAATATATCCTCACCATTGATGGTCTTCCTCTTCTCAGAAAGACATTTATCACTAGCCTCGCTCGTTATGAACGATATAAACTCTGATACACACTCCTGCATGCATTCTTTAGCATCTTTGGAGACTTTGGCCGTTGTTGGTAGAGTATTCTTCATCAGTCTTGCGACATTTGCGATAGGTAACCATCTGTCCTGCTCTCTCAGCTCAATCTCACGATGCTGTTTTTCTGTAAGAGGCGGCAAACCATCCGACAAAGGAGTATCTCCGTTCATTTGTATGTCAAGTTTTTAATGCTTCTGTAGTTGATAATAATGTACAGTTCGTTAATGTTTATATGGGGAACAATAGAGCTAGTTGATGTGAACGAATAAAAAAGAGAACAAAATATGTGGTGCTTGGAAATAAATAGCAGTAGGTATGGGATAGCAGCGATAGCAATATTCACACAAATTATGTGTTCACACAGGTGAATCAGGTTATAAATAAGAGCGTCAGAGGGAACTCGAGATTAATACCAGTGTCTTGTCTGATTACCTTTACAAAACGATTATTGGCGACTTTTCTACGCTTTTTTTTTTTTTTTTTTCAAACGTTTCGAGAAACGCAAATATTTCGCAATCCATTAGAATTTACGCCAATTTGCGCAAAGTGGCGAAACTTTGAAAAGCGCGTCTTTTGAGTATTAAAACAGAAGAACTTCTAATTAAATTCTATTGTGTTGAAGAAGAGGACATCAATAGAGTAAATATGCCACCAAAAGGTTGGAGAAAAAACGCAGAGGGTGCTTATCCTGCATCATCCAAAGAAAGAGACCAGATCTCGATAGAAGATATTCTTTTTCCAAAGGCCACAGTTAATAGATTAGCAAAAGCTATACTTCCAGAAGGCAGCTTGATCTCAAAAGATAGTTCCACAGCATTACAGAGAAGCTCTACGCTTTTTGTCAGTTACTTGCTAGTACACGCAAGAGCACATGCAAAACAGTTCGATAGAAAGACGATAGGCCCACAAGATATACTAGCAGCTTTACAAACAACAGAATTTTCATCTTTCATACCTTCGGTAAAAGCTGAGTTAGATGTATACCAAGCACATAAGGATGCTGTGAAGCAGAGAAAGAAAGAAGAGAGGGAGGAGAAAGATAAGACAGCAACAGGCACGACGATAAAAGACTCGGAGGCCACTAATACTAAAAATATTGAAGACACAGCCGAAGACAACGATGACAATGCTACAGCCAATGATGATGAAGAGGAGGAGAATATAGAAGACGGTGCTGAATCACAAAACAAGAAGCTAAAAGTTTAAATAGATAGATTGTTTGATTGCTCAACACTAATTCAGATGCTCACATGCAGAAATTTTACTACTTTTGTAGAAGCATTAAAGCATGTGCGGAGCACTACTTCTTTATATGGAATGTGCTGGATGTTGGCTCAATCATGAAAAGTGCTACGGGCAGTGTTATGATGTGTCATTTGTGTACAAACAGGCGAGTTGTAATGGTTCACGGTATATCAGTTCATCTATGAATGAGCCTGTAATTGGCTATAGAGAAGGTAAGATATAGATGAGAATTCTGTCTTTGTATATAATTTTCCAGAATCTCTGTCACTCTATGCAAGTTGGCATATACTCTGATCTTAATCAACACAGTACTCTCGTTAATGTGTGTCAGTATATGAACAGTAGCAATAGATACGGTGTTCCTAGATACGAAAATGGTAAGGGGACGCACGCAGCTTCTCATGAAGCTTCTATTGAATTTTTATTAAACTCTCCACCAGCTTCATGCTTGAGAAGCTTCTCATGACAAGGAATAAAATGGACTCATGTTGCACATAAATCTCTTCGCCTTTGACAGTTCATCGGTCGTCCACCTGCGAGAATGATCAAGCTGCCAATTGAACTATTTTATAAGGTTGTTTCTTATGTCGATGATGCATCGACTCTAGCGAAGCTAGCCAATGTCCCCGGGCTAAGAGACTATATCTGTCTTGACTTAAAGGTCATTTGCGTTTTCCCATATTACAGTCATACGGTTTCCATAGGTAGAGTGATATCCAGAGATGCGCTTTTCAATGCTACGGATGTTTTGGATTTGGGATCATACGATCATTATGATGAATACAAATCAACTATGAAGCAGTTGTTGAAGATTTATCCAATAGTCCATCTCGAGTTTCCAAAGTTTCTTAGGGCCGCATACTATAACGCTTTAGAACAGTTGATCGAATTCTTAAAATTCGTACAAACAGATGGCTTTAAAAATAGAATTAAGCTGAACATCTCTTTTGATTATAGGTACGAAGGTCATGGTTTTGATCTCGAGAAATATATCTCCAGCGGGTTAGTATTTGCAATTGAGATAAATTCTAGAGACTCTACTGATCAGGGGCACTTGTCAAAGATTTGTCATAACTGTGATATTAAGAATACTGATCAGTGGCACTTTTCAAAGATTTGTGATAACTTTGAGATTAAGAATACATTCTCTAAGCTTGGGTTTTCCATTGGTTTACCAACAATTACTTGCTTGGATTTAGTGCTTCAGAGCAATTGGAACAAAAATGTGAAGATACATGTACCAAATCTTAAAGTTCTCAAATTGAGACTTGATGATGTTTCCAAGGTTAACGACCCTGAGATTCATACTGATATCGGTGATTTTATTCGAAATGCAATTACATTGGATGGTAGCTTGGAAATCGTTTCGATAGACTCATTCAAATACAATCAATATTATCAAAACGGTCGATACAATCAAAACGATCCGGACGGACTAAGAAAGCACCCTTTTTCTTTAAATCTTTCCAAGTTTCTGAATTATCAGAAGTCTTTGAAAGATTTGGAGATTGATTCAGAAATGTTACAGTTAAAATCTGATATTGAAACACTACCAATACTATCCAGTTTAGAATCCATGAAAATTGCAAACAATCCATACTTCAGAGATTTCGGTCTATCTAACAGTAAAGCCTCTTTCCCACGACTCAAGCAAGTTCAGTTAATAAACCTGAAACTTTTGGAGTCAATTGAGTTCTTAAATGATTCCAGACATCTCTCCAGCATCGAGATTAAAGGCTGTTCTTCATTTGACGGTGTTTCCAATATCAAATTAGCTGAATTAGTGAGGTTCACACTAGAGCAGAATCATAGCTCAAGCAGTGGATTCAAATTGCAACTCGAATTCTTTTCCAAAACTGATTGAGCTTGATTTGAACCTTTCCGTCAAAGCAATGCAATTCAAGAATAATCACCTACCAAATCTGGATTGTTTCAGGTATAACGTTATAGAAAAGTGAGATCCAAAACCATGCAATTAATCCGTTTTCGAAAGATCGCTTATAACTAAATAAACTTACAGCCAATGATGATGAAGAGGAGGAGAATATAGAAGACGGTTCTGAATCACAAAACAGGAAGCTAAAAGTTTAAACAGATAGACTATCTGATTGCTCAGTATTATGTGCTGATGGTAATTTTACTACTTTTGTAAAGTTTCTTGCTTGTACTAACACTGTTAGAAGCATTAAAGCATTTGCGGAGCACTACTTCTTATATTGTATGTGCTGGATGTTGGCTCAATCATGAAAAATGCTACGGGCAGTGTTATGGTGTGTTGATTAAGATCAGAGTCTGCGTCAACTTGCTATAGATGGGACGGATTGGGTTTTTTCGCCAATCTACACCCATGGATTGGGACCCTTGGACTGAACAAGTGAATTCGAGTCTATGGACTATCCACATATTTTGACCCTTTTTGGACAATTTCCTATTTGGGGGCTTAAAATTATTTTCATTCAAAATTGGAACAGAGTACTTTTTTTTTTCACTTGACTAATGTTTATTTATATTCTAAATATCCGCGATTTATATCCGTGGTTTTTTTATAATGTTTTTGACTAATACTTATTCATCTTGTAATTTTTAACTAATAACTGGTTATCTTGTAGATCAGTTTTCCTATTCAAGTACTTGGACGAAGAAAGTGACAAAAAAAAAAAAAAAAAACTGCCATATTGGGAAAATTACTCTTTTGGTCAGATGTCTGCGAGTCCTTGGATTGGGTGGATTGGGACTCGGATTTGCGGATTTGCGGATACCCGTCCCATCTATATCCTTTATATACTTGAGCAATTGGATAGATACTCTTCTAGAATAGAATGGAATAGAATGTAGAATATTATTGTAGAATATTGTAGAGAGTATTAGAGAACCTGCGTATGTGCCATGATTATTAGTCATCTGTTAGTCAGCATAGAGTATTTAATATCTATTACACAATTGAATTTTTATTAAATTCTCCACCTCATGAAACTTCTCAAGCATGAAGCTTCTCATGACAAGGAATAAAATGGACTCATGTTGCACATAAATCTCTTCGTCTTTGACAGTTCATCGGTCGTCCATCTGCGAGAATGATCAAGCTGCCAATTGAACTATTATATAAGGTTTTTTCTTATGTCGATGATGCATCGACTCTAGCTAAGCTAGCCAATGTCCCCGGGCTAAGAGAATATATCTGTCTTGACTTAACGTTCATTAGCGTTAGCCCAGCCCCAAATTACGGTCATACGGTTTCCATAGGTAGAGTGATATCCAGAGACCCGCATTCCAATGCTAGGGATAATGTTTTGGATTTGGGATTACATGCTCATTACGATGAATACAAATCAACTATGAAGCAGTTGTTGAAGATTTATCCAATAGTTCATATTGACTTTCCAAGACATATTTTTGATAGCAAAGACGAAGAACCTTTAAAACCGTTGATTAAATTCTTTGAATTCGTACAAACAGATGGCTTTAAAAATAGAATTAAGCTGAACATCTCATGCCATATTTTTTTCATACGGTATGGTTTTGATTTTGATCTAGGGAAATATATCTCCAGCGGGTTAGTATTTGCAATTGAGACGGATTATGTGGACTATACTGATCAGTGGAGCTTGCGAAAGATTTGTGGTCGCTTTGGTATTAACAAGACATTCTCTGAGCTTGGGTTTTCCATTGGTTTCACAAGAATTACTTACTTGGATTTAATGCTTCAGAACAATTGGGACCAAAATGTGAAGATACATGTACCAAATCTTAAAGTTCTCAAATTAAAACTTAATGGTGTTTCTAACGGCCCTGAGATTGATATTGATATTGGTGATTTCATTCGAACTGCAATTGAATTGGACAGTGGCTTGGAAATCGTTTCAATAGAGTCATGGGAATTCAATGATCGTTCTCCATACGACCTAAACAATCTGGACGGCTTAAGAAAGCGCAATTTTTGTTTAAATCTTTCCAGGTTTCTGAGTTATCAGAAGTCTTTGAAAGATTTGGAAATTAATTCAGAAAGATTACAGTTAAAATATGATTTTGAAACATTACCAATACTGTCCAGTTTAGAATCCATGAAAATTGCTAACAATCCATACTTCAGAGATTTTGATCTATCTAACAGTAAAGCCTCTTTCCCACGACTTAAGCAAGTTCAGTTAATAAACCTGAAACTTTTGGAGTCAATTGAGTTCTTAAATGATTCCAGACGTCTCTCCAGTATCGAGATTAAAGGCTGTTCTTCATTTAGCGGTGTTTCCAATATCAAATTATCTGAGTTAGTGAGGTTCAGACTAGAGCAGAATTTTACCTCAAGCAATGGATTCAAATTGCAACTCGAATTCTTTCCCAAAACTGATTGAGCTTGATTTGAATCTTTCCGTCAAAGCAATGCAATTCAAGAATAATCATCTACCAAATCTGGATTGTTTCAGGTATAACGTTATAGAAAAGTGAGATTCAAAACCATTTAATTAATCTGTTTTTGATATAACTAAAGAAAGTTACAGCCAATGACGATGAAGAGGAGGAGAATATAGAAGACGGTGCTGAATCACAAAACAAGAAACTAAAAATTCAAATGGATAGACTATCTGATTGCTCAGTATGAATGCTGATGGTAATTTTACTACTATTGTAGAGTTCCTTGCTTGTACTAACACCGTTAGAAGCATCAAAGATATGCGGAGCACTACTTCTTATATCGTATGTGTTGGATGTTGGCTCAATCATGAAAAGTGCAACGGGCAGTGTTATGGTGTGACACAGGACTGATAGTGGATAGTCGATCATTGATGTACCAACAGGCGAGTTGTAATAGTTCACGGTATATCAGTTCACCTGTGAATGAGCCCGTAATTGGCTATACAGAAAGTAAAATATAGATGAGAATTCTGTCTTCGTATATAATTTTCCAGTAGTAATGCATACGTAAATGGTGAGGGGCACGCAGCGTCTCATGAAGCCTAATAATTCATTTAAATGAACTTCAATTTGTAGTGTTATTGTGTCTTAATGCGAGTAATTAAGATCTATGTTGTACTACAACTGTAGCTTGATAAACATTCTGTGTATTGTATAAACTGTCTAGAAAATTGAGAAAGAGGGAAGGAAATATCCCTTATTATAGATGGGACAGATTGGGTTTTTTTGGCCAATCTACACCCATGGATTGGGACCCTTGGACTGAACAAGTGAATTCGAGTCCATGCACTATCCACATATTTTGACCCTTTTTGGACAATTTCCTATTTCAGGGTTTAAAATTATTTTCATTCAAAATTGGAACACAGTCTTGGACGTGCTTACGAAGAAAGTGAATTGAGTGATGGTGAAATATTGGAGGATTTTGAGTATTTAGACAGTTTTTGAATATATATTTTGAAACTAATTAGATGTTGAATTAGACGTAAAATCACTCTAGCTCGGAGATAAAGTCTGGATATCGGGAACCTCGCTCGGAGAAGCCTACTGAAATCCAAAACATTAATATGAATATTGTTCCAAAAATTTGTATTAACAACTTAGAATATTATTTATTTATTCTACTGAAAGACATTTCAGCTTTTCAAATATGTAATAAAATCTAATAATTTCAATAAAAATATTTCACGGAAAAGTAGAATATAAAAGCTGGACTAACGTTTAACAAAAATTTAGACTACTTACGTGTTAATGACGTACACTAAAAAAGATCAGCTTCTTCAATTTAAATCGAAATTGAATGAGGGAAAAAGAGTAATAATCAGTATGATTGAAAGGGTGTGGGTACCAAGTTTCGGTTCAATCATACAACTACAAGGCTCCGTTATAGCTTATTCTAAGTATTCACTGACATGACAAAAAAAAACAAAAAACAAATGCCATATTGGGAAAATTACTCTTTTGGTCAGATGTCTGCGGATACTGGATTTTGGATTGGGACTCGGATTTGCGGATTTGCGGATACCCGTCCCATCTATATCCCTTATATACTTGAGCAATTGGATAGATACTCTTCTAGAATAGAATGGAATAGAATGTAGAATATTATTGTAGAATATTGTAGAGGGTATTAGAGAACCTGCGTATGTGCCATGATTATTAGTCATCTGTTAGTCAGCATAGAGTATTTAATATCTATTACACAATTGAATTTTTATTAGATTCTCCACCTCATCAAACTTCTCAAGCATGAAGCTTCTCATGACAAGGAATAAAATGGACTCATGTTGCACATAAATCTCTTCGTCTTTGACAATTCATCGGTCGTCCACCTGCGAGAATGATCAAGCTGCCAACTGAACTATTTTATAAGGTTTTTTCTTATGTCGATGATGCATCGACTCTAGCTAAGCTAGCCAATGTCCCCGGGCTAAGAGAATATATCTGTCTTGACTTAACGTTCATTAGCGTTAGCCCAGCCCCAAATTACGGTCATACGGTTTCCATAGGTAGAGTTATATCCAGAGACCCGCTTTTCAATGCTAGGGATGTTTTGGATTTGGGATCATATGCTCATTATGATGAATACAAATCAACTATGAAGCAGTTGTTGAAGATTTATCCATTAGTCCATATTGAGTTTCCAAAATATGATGTGTACAAATACGGTGAAGCTTTAAGACAGTTGATCAAATTCTTTGAATTCGTACAAACAGATGGCTTTAAAAATAGAATTAAGCTGAACATCTCTTTTGATTATAGGTACGAAGGTCATGGTTTTGATCTCGAGAAATATATCTCCAACGGGTTAGTATTTGCAATTGAGATAGATTATTTGACATACTCTACTGATCAGTGGTACTTGTCAAATATTTGTGATAAATTTGGCATTAAAAATACATTCTCTAAGCTTGGGTTTTCCCTTGGTTTCACAAGAATTACTTGGTTGAATTTAGTGCTTCAGAACAATTGGAACGAAAATGTGAAGATACATGTACCAAATCTTAAAGTTCTCAAATTGACACTTGGTGATGTTTCCAGGGTGAACGACCCTGAGATTGATATTGATATTGGTGATTTTATTCGAACTGCAATTGAATCAGACAGTGGCTTGGAAATCGTTTCGATAGACTCATTCAAACACAATCAATATTATCAAAACGGTCGATACAATCAAAACGATCCGGACGGACTAAGAAAGCACCCTTTTTCTTTAAATCTTTCCAAGTTTCTGAATTATCAGAAGTCTTTGAAAGATTTGGAGATTGATTCAGAAATGTTACAGTTAAAATCTGATATTGAAACACTACCAATACTATCCAGTTTAGAATCCATGAAAATTGCAAACAATCCATACTTCAGAGATTTCGGTCTATCTAACAGTAAAGCCTCTTTCCCACGACTCAAGCAAGTTCAGTTAATAAACCTGAAACTTTTGGAGTCAATTGAGTTCTTAAATGATTCCAGACATCTCTCCAGCGTCGAGATTAGAGGCTGTTCTTCATTTAGCGGTGTTTCCAATATCAAATTATCTGAGTTAGTGAGGTTCAGACTAGAGCAGAATCATAGTTCAAACAATGTATTCAAATTCAACTCGAATTCTTTCCCAAAACTGATTGAGCTTGATTTGAATCTTTCCGTCAAAGCAATGCAATTCAAGAATAATCATCTACCAAATCTGGATTGTTTCAGGTGTAATGTTAGATAAAAGTGAGATCCAAAACCATGCAATTAATCTGTTTTCGAATGCTCACTTATAACTAAATAAAGTTGCAGCCAATGATGATGATGATGAAGAGGAGGAGAATATAGAAGACGGTGCTGAATCACAAGACATGAAGCTAAAAGTTTAAATAGATAAACTATCTGATTGCTCAGTATGAATGCTGATGGTAATTTTACTACTTTTGTAAAGTTTCTTGCTTGAGTTCCAGTTTTTCTGCATGTCAGACTACTACTGTTAGAAGCATTAAAGCATGTGCGGAGCACCACTTCTTATATTGTATGTGTTGGATGTTGGCTCAATCATGAAAAGGGCAACGGGCAGTGTTATGATGTGACACAGGACTGATAGTGGATAGTCGATCATTAGTGAACAAACAGGCGAGTTGTAATAGTTCACGGTATATCAGTTCATCTATGAATGAGCCGGTAATTGGCTATACAGAAAGTAAGATATAGATGAGAATTCTGTCCTCGTATATAATTTTCCAGAATCTCTGTCACTCTTTGAAAGTTGACATATACTCTGATCTTAATCAACACAGTACTCTCGTTAATGTGTGTGTGAACAGTAGCAATACAGCAATACATACGTAAATGGCGAGGGGCACGCAGCTTCTCATGAAGCTTCTCAAGCATGAAGCTTCTCATGAAAAGGAATAAATGGACTCATGTTGCACATAAATCTCTTCGTCTTTGACAGCTCATCGGTCGTCCACCTGCGAGAATGATCAAGCTGCCAATTGAAATATATTATAAGGTTGTTTCTTATGTCGATGAAGCATCGACTCTAGCGAAGCTAGCCAATGTCCCCGGGCTAAGAGACTATATCTGTCTCGACTTAAAGTTCATTAGCGATAGCTCAAAAGACGGTGACACAGTTTCCATAGGCAGAGTGATATCCAGAGACCCGCTTTTCAATGCTAGGGATGTTTTGGATTTGGGATTATACGCTCATTACGATGAATATAAATCAACTATAAAGCAGTTGTTGAAGGTTTATCCAATAGTCCATATCGACTTTCCAAAACATATTTCTAATAGCAAAGACAAAGAAGCTTTAAACGAGTTGATCAAATTCTTTGAATTCGTACAAACAGATGGCTTTAAAAATAGAATTAAGCTGAACGTCTCTTCCGATTATATGTTCTATCAGATTGGTTTTGATCTCGAGAAATATATCTCCAGCGGGTTATTATTTGCAATTGAGGTAGATTGTATAGGTTATACTTATCACTCGAACTTGTCAAAGATTTGTGATACCTTTGGCATTAAAAATACATTCTCTAAGCTTGGATTTTCCATTGGTTTCACAAGAATTACTTTGTTGGATTTAGTGCTTCAGAACAATTGGAACAAAAATGTGAAGATACATGTACCAAATCTTAAAGTTCTCAAATTGAGACTTGATGATGTTTCCAAGGTTAACGACGCTGAGATTCATATTGATATTGGTGATTTTATTCGAACTGCAATTAAATTGGATGGTAGCTTGGAAATCGTTTCGATAGACTCATTCGAATCAAAAGTCAGTCCTGCCAGTCAAACCACTCAAAACAACCAAACCACTCCACTCAATCAAAATAATCAAACCACTCAAAACACCCAATCCACTCCACTCATTCAAAGTAATCAAAGCACTCAAAACAATCAAAACAATCCGGACGGCTTAAGAGAGCAATCATCAAAAACTCCTTTTTCTTTAAACCTTTCCAAGTTTCTGAGTTATCAGAAGTCTTTGAAAGATTTGGAAATTAACTCAGAAATATTAGAATTAAAATATGATTTTAAAATATTACCAATACTATCCAGTTTAGAATCCATGAAAATTGCAAACAATCCATACCTCAGAAATCTTGATCTATCTTACACTAAAGCCTCTTCTTTTCCACGACTCAAGCAAGTTCAGTTAATAGACCTGAAACTTTTGGAGTCAATTGAGTTCTTAAATGATTCCAGACGTCTCTATAGCATGGAGATTAAGGGCTGTTCTTCATTTGGCGGCGTTTCCAATATCAAATTACCTGAGTTAGTGAGGTTCAGACTAGAGCATAATCATACCTCAAGTAATGAATTCAAATTCAACTCGAATTCTTTTCCAAAACTGATTGAACTTGATTTGAATCTTTCCGTCAAAGGAATGCAATTTAAGAATAATCATCTACCAAATCTGGATTGTTTCAGGTATAACGTTATAAAAAAGTGAGACCCAAAACCATTTGATTAATCTGTTTTCGAAAGCTTACTTATAACTAAGTAAAGCCTGCATCAATATAGTATAATTCTTTCAACGTTCGTTCAATAAAGATCAGAATATATATCAGAGTGATATTAAATGATGAAAAATATTATGTAGCACTGGGATTCTCTAAAGAATGAGAAAACTTACAACTTCCTAACTCAACAAAACTTGACATTGACATCTAAGCGAAATCGTAGTTACCATTGTAAAACCTAAGCTGTAGGTGTAACGGTTATAGATGGGACAGATTGGAATTTTTTGTCAATCCAAGTCTATGGATTTTCCAAGGCTTTGTGCCTCTTTTGGATAGTTTCCTATTTAGGGAATTTATATTGAATCAAAATCGTAATAAACCATCTCATTGACAGAGGTATCCATACTGTACAAAGAAATTTTACAAAACAGTTACCAAATTAGGCGATTATCAATTTAGTCAACATATTAGCGGATGCAGGATTTTGGAAAGAATAAATCTTAGTCTTTGAAATCCGTGGATAGGGGCTCTCACTTTTGGAGACCTGTCCCATCTAGAGTATATGAGAAGCAATAGTAAGTGCGTAAAGTAATGAAAAGTGTGTAAAAAAGTAATGGGTGTGGAGAATATCAGTTCTGGAATTGTATAAATATCTTTCGATATGAATATAATAGATAAATTCAAAACCAGAAAACGTCGCAGCACACCAGCGGGAGAACTCATTCAAAACCTGAAACTCGGTTAGTCAAAAATCCGTGAATATTTTGACATTTAGGTTATACCCCCTAAGTCTCGATTCTCTATTAGATATACGAAGGTGACTAGTTTGAACTTAACTCTTGAGAGCAGACTGAATGAAAATATTAAGACAACTATACCCAACCTGAAATTTCTCATTCTGAAACTCGAGGAGGTTTCTGATCCTATAGATTTTGACCTTGAGGAATTTATTAGGAGAGCGTTCCAATTGCATGGTAGCTTCGAAACGATTTCAATATATTCGGCAAAACTAAGATGGGAATCATCCAAGAGCCGGTTATTCTTCAATCTTCCCAAGCTTTCAAGTTCCGTTAAGTCTCTAAAGATTTAGAAACTGATTCAGAAGCATTGAAGTTAACATATGACTGAAAATAACATCCAATTTAGAGTCCTTGAATGTTACAAACAATGCACCCTTTAAAAACATGGCGCAAAGGTATTTTCCCACCACTCCAACATGTGCAGTTAATAAACCTTAGAGAACTGAGGCCCATAAAATTTTTAAATGATTCCAAACCTTTCTCCTGTATGGAAATCGAGAATTGTTATTCAATAAAATGTGTTAATAAAATGGAATTATCTGCATTAATGAAGCTCACATTGAAGGATCAGCAAAACTCAAAAGACGACTTCGAATTCAAAGGCACTTTTCCCCAGATTGATTGATCTTGATATCAACTTTTTGGTCAGGACGTTAGATTTTTTTCAAATAATATCCACCCAATATGGTCTGTTTCTAAAAAGAATTGAAAGTGAAGATAGCATTAGTTCGCAAAGTAGCAAAAACCTTGAATTATATCCTCTCGTCTGGGATTAGCTAAGAACTATATGGTACTTTAGAGGGTTCTTCAAGGTAGTGAGTGAATGCGGGCGCAGTTTTGCATCTCACCCGAATAAAACCTTTACCAAGACAAATAATAACACCAAACCAACAGTTCCTAGAATAACCCAAAATTTCACATTTTGCCACCAAAGTTTTCTTTTAACCTTGATACTTTTATTTCTGAAATTATTCGATAATGAATTAATCTTATCTGTCTTATTAACCAGTAAATTTATCCTTTCATTTCTCTCTAAAACTGACTCAATGTTATCGGTCATTATGTTTCTTACATTATTCAACTCATGAATGTTCTGTGTAATACCATTTCTTTGAAATTCAAACTCATGTGTTTTAATGATTTGATTGAACCTAGCTTTGAACTCAATGTTGTTGTTGTCATTCACTTCTCTGTATTGTTTAAACTCCTTGAGAGTTGTCTCCAGAACACTTATAGGAAAATAAAGCGGCAGCTCTGATGAAAATAATGTCATCACAGTGACGATATCATTGGATGGTAGGATATACTTGATGTAGTACAACGATAGATCAAGATTCGATAGCTGTACAGGGATGGAGCCAAGATTAGACCTTGATGAGTTTATACTGCTCATTTGATTAGACATTAGCTCATTCACATCCAGCGAGTATTTAGTAATGAGCTGGGTGTTCTCCAGCGAGTAAAGAGTAGTTGAGTTGAGCGTTAAAGTGGTGAATATCACTAGTTAGCGGCGGCTATCTGTTAGTATGCCTCTCTCTCTCTCTCGCGCACTACTTGAATAGATTTTGACTGATTTCCTACTTACAGCTGTCATTTAAATTGGCATCTGGCTGCTCGGTGTGTGACTTTGCCTTTGGTTTGGACATCGTGCTGCTTTACTTGAAGGCCTTAACAGTGAGCAATCTTCTGAGTGTCTGTTTACCTGTTAAACTCTCTCCTTTTGGTCATTTTTTTGGAGAACATATACGTTGGTGTTCGGGTGTTTTGGATAACTAACTACAAATAACTAATAAGCAATATGTGCATAAAAAAAGTTGTATTAATCCCTCTCATTAAATGTTCCCAATCCCAGTCATTTCATAGTTGTGTCATTAATCATCTCTTTGGATAGCCAAGATTCTCAAAATGTTCAAGAACAAGTTGATGATGTCCAAATATAAAGTAATAGCAGCTGGAACTTCCTCTTCGACATTGAATTTTCTCATCACCAGCTGAGTATCAACCAAGATATAAGCACTAAAGACAAGGGCACCAATGGAACTGTAGACTAGTTCGGCAGTGCTTGATGGGGTGAAGAAAAACCAGATGAAACCAATACCGATTAATGCAAAAAGAGCAGCATTCAAAACACCAACCCAAGAAGTGAAGTCGTATTTTGATTGGAATGCAAATAAGGTCAAACCAACAAAAATGACCAATGTGATCAATAACGCTTCGATAACTATGTCCGTATCATACAAGCTGGTAGCAACGCCGATAGTGTAACCTTCAAAAATGGTGAACCCAGCAAGTAAGAACAAATTAACAGGATACTTTCTTGACTGAACATAAGCGCCAATCAAAAACCCTATAGAACCAAACATAGCAACGAAAAACACCCAAATATTCGACAAGGCGAAGTCTTTAACGGCATCATTCAACGTTATAACAGAGCCAATCAGAGTTGTGACTAATAATTGTACGAACAGTAAAGAATAGACTTTTCTGATAAACTGTTGTCTGATTGATAACTCACACCCTGACACAATTGTGTCATACTTGAAATCATCAGGAATGTTATCAGTTGCTTGTGGTGCTTCCAGATTGTCTGAGTACGCAGGAGGGTTGTTCAGAGGAGTATAACTCATAATGTTTGTCTTTAGCTGATATGTTTCAAAGAAGATGCAGTGAGCTTAAAATGCGATTTAATACAATAAATATAAAGTTCTAAAGTATTCATTTTCTATTTGTATTTGCCTCGTTTTTGTTTTTGAAGAGGAAAGTTCCAGAAAATCTTACATAATATATGTCACGTGATTAATTATATAAAGAAGTTCAAAATATTGATTCTTAGCGCTATAAAAACGAGAAAAAAACCATCGGATAATCATTAACCCACCAGTAAATGTATATTGAACCTTCTCTCAGGATTATTCTATCATTGAATGGAAATTCATTATTTCGATGGATTTAACGGGCTATTTATGATTGAAAAGGGTAATTTTCGCAATGGAATTGGTAGGGGACACTGCATGCAGACAATATCCTGTTTTCCATAAAATAGTAGAAAAGAACCATTTAAAGAACGATTTAAGAGAGAGTTAAAATTCGAATTGAGTTGATAATGCAGTGATATGCGTGTGATGCCACACAGCTACATAGTTTCTACTGTTTTCACTGTACAATACCACGATTTAACTGGTGAATACCTCCCGGATTAGGCCCTGGCCCCTTGGAGAAACTTAAAAGAGGATCAGAGCAACACTCATTCTGCATTGTTTAAGCTTCACTTGGGTATACCGTAGAAATGTCTATATAAGGAGTGGGTTAGGGCTAATTCATCATCACACCTTCTCAGTCTGATCGTACTATAATCATCAATTCACTATTTGATTTACCAATTGTACATTTTTTGAAAATGGCTCCATTAGATATCTCTTTAAAAGGTCAGACTGCTATCGTCACTGGTGGTTCAAAGAATTTGGGTGCTGAAACTGTTCGTGAATTGGCCAAGTTTGGTGCCAACGTTGTCATTTCATACCACTCATCATCTGAAAAATCAAACGCTGATGCCTTAGTTGAGGAGTTGACTTCAAAATTCGGAGTAAAAGCTATTGCTATTCAAGGTGATTTAGCTAAAGAAGAAGAAGCTGAAAACTTGTTTAAAACGGCAAAGGATAAATTTGGTTCTATCGATATTGCAGTTAATAATGCTGGTAAAGTCTTGAAAAAACCAATTGGGGACATTTCAACCGCTGAATATGATTCGATGTTTGATATCAACACCAAGGCTTCTTTCCAGTTCTTGAAATATGCTTACAAGTATGTTGCTGATAACGGTCGTATTGTCTTTTTGGTCACTTCTTTGCTTGCTGCTTACACTCCTTACTATGGTGTTTACCAAGGTGCCAAAGCCCCTGTTGAATATTTTGTTAAAACAGCTTCTAAAGAATTACACGACCGTGGTATTAGCGTCAATTCTGTTGCTCCAGGTCCAATGGATACACCTTTCTTGTATGGACAAGAAACCAAAGAGAGCGTTGAATTCTTCAAGACTCAGGGTCTAGGTAACAGATTAACTAAGGTTGAAGATATTGTTCCCATTATTCGTTTCTTAGTCACCGAAGGTAAATGGATCACTGGACAAACCATCTATGCTTCTGGTGGTTTCACTGCCCATTAATTGCCCTGTGATCGATGTCTATCACTAAGAAATGTCTCTTCTTAGTTTATCTACTGATATTTATGGTTTTATCTATAAGCTCAGCTGTAGAAGTTCTCTTATACATAAGCGTAAGCGACTTCTGTAAATGCGTGGTCGATCAAGGTCCCACTGCTTCGTGGTGCATTAAACCCGAAACAGTAAAATGTAATAAGAGCAAAAATTTCAAGGTAAGTGTACTGGATCTGTATAAAAGGGCAAATCATCCCTGAAAACCAAATGGGTTTCAATGCTCTAGCATAGAGCATACCAGTCAAGCTTTGAAAGAATGTCGAAAGGCAACGAAATCAATGATGACGCTGCCGACACTAATACACGTCAACGAACAAACGACTCAGAACCAGCACTAGAACGAGAACCAGAAGAGCATTTGTTGGAAAATGACCCTGAACTTGAAGAGTTCATAAAGAAGTATGGTGATGTTAAAGTCTCCTACATTAATCCACCTACGATGAACCCATGGTTCACGTACCCTTATGCCCTAAACTACTTCCACAATGGTCGGTTGTTTAGAACCAAACATGAGAGAACATCAGGAAAGTTGGAACTATTCCTTGACTTGGTTTATGTTGGTATTGTTGCTAATATCGCATCAACTGCTGTGGAAGAACACTCTGGACTTTCTTTTTTGAAATATATATTTGTGTTTGTACCAGCATGGACTATCTGGGTTGATATCAAGGAATTTATGAATTATTACTTCAACGATGATTTATTACAAAGAGCTTACGTACTTTGGCAAATTATACTACTGGTGGTGTATGATAATAACGTGGAGTATGTTGATGATTTAGAAAACCATACCGGTCTATTGACAAGTGTTATTGCTTACTCCTTGTCAAGGGTAAGTTCTAGTTTGATATTGCTTTTCTATTCGTTTTTCATTGCTGAACATCGAACACAAATGAGGTTATTTGCAGGATGTACATTGATAACAAGTGGATCCTGGTACTTCATACTTCTGATACCGAATAATTGGGGTAAATGTATATTTGCCGCTCTTTTGTTTCTATTAGAGCAGCTTGTATTTATCTTAAGTGTTCATCCTTGGACCAAAAAGAAACTTGGGCTTGAATACTCAACTGCATTAAATATTGAGCATGAAGATGAAAGATTTCATGCGTTTTATGTTATTGCGATTGGTGAATTTCTATACAGTATTGTTGCAGGAAGTCCCTTGAAGATAGGTTGGAACACAAAGCTTGCGAAAGGAATTGCATTGACCATTGATTCATTTTTGTTCTTAATCATTTACTCGCATAAAGATGGATGTCTAAAAGCTGTACATGCTTTAAGAAGAAGTGTAACAACTGCAATTCTATTCAGTTATGTTCATTTTTTCCTGATTGCAAGTCTGTTGGTTGTTGGCGATTCTGGTGCTGATTTATCCAAGATTCATAGTGATTATTTAGAAGAGGAGGAATTTGGAGTATTGGTATATTTTCATGGTGGAATTTTGGTCGCCTTGGTATCACTGACTGTTCTGTCTCTCCTCGATAAGAATATGGATAAGCCAGGTGACCACATTGTCAATAGATACGTTCGAATTGGGGCAAGAATTCCAATTGGGCTGTTGATATTGGGTATAACATGGTCATATGAGCATTTGAAATTGGTTACAATTATGTGGTTGGATGCGATTTTCTTGATACTACTGGTCTCCTATGAATACACTGTGATGAATCCCGACAATTTTGGGAAGACTATCACGGGTCCTATAAGGATTCAAGAGGCCTAAAGTTTCATATAAGGAAGTTTACACCCACCGTCCCGTTTAAAGTAGGCAGTTTTTAGTTGAATCTTGTTATCTTGTTCACATTCACATTCATGTATCTAGCATAATCGCAATTCGTAACCAAATATTTTGATATTGTTAATAGACTGCTTATACCCGTCATGCTGGATGGTTGGCATATTTTGTGCCATGGTTCGTTTGCCTCGTCAAGCTATGGCACAAAAGTTAAGGCTCTGTCATGTGACCAAACATTTCTTTTTGTGGTTTTCCGTTGTTTCGTTCCGCGGAACAAAGATCCTACAAATCTGGTGGTTCTATTTTATCTCGGAATGCTTGCCTAATTGGGAAATACGCAACGGACATCCTCAATAGTTTGTGCCAATTGGCGTAGAAGTTTCATTGACTTTCCCTAATTGAGTGAATTTGCATGGAGAACGAAAATGCAAAGATCGGAGAATTCCTCAACTGGTCATCTTTTACGTAAAAATGGGAATTGCGGTAAACACGATAAACTTGTTCTTAGCTGCGGTAAGACTGGGATACACAAACCCTTTTTGATACTGGTGGGGGAACCAACTGCCCTATTAAAACACAAGTTGGAGATAGCAAATACATTCCACACTACAAGACAGATGTGGTATACATTAGTAGCCCATAGCATTCCGAGCAATGTAAGCTAATCGTTTTGTATTCTCTATTCTCTATTCCCAATTCCCCTATTTGCAAGCATTGGTCTCCTCGATTAACGCAGTGTTCCAAATCGCTGCAGTAATTAGCAGAAAGCCGTTAGGGAATTTTCTTTCTTCTTTTTTTGGCTCCAAATAAACGCCGTTGGACGTCAGCTTTTCCCGCATTACTTGGTTCCTCAATTCGCGGGCCAGTCAGCAATCGCCTTTTATAAACAAGCTGGAATCCCAAGAAGGAGTCTGTCTCTCATTCAAGTCAACAGTCACCAGCTACTAATACAAGTTTATATCAAGGCTGTCGAAGCTACACAGCACAGCACGTTCAGGCCAAATGAGTACCACTGCGATACCCATTCCCTACACTATCAGGTGCTCGCGAAAACAAGTCGCAGCAACAACGCCCTCACTCCAGTCAGTCTTGGAGCAAAAGAGACTATCACTATCCGGAAACGTCTCTTCAACACCAAATGTTTCAACCTCAGCTTCATCAACCACTTCTTCCTCTTCGATACCATCTCTAATTGACTCGATAACGCCCAGCCTCGAGAGCTGCGAAGATTCACATCCGCTAAAGTCTTTCAACATGAATGTAATGAACGAGATAGATGAGGATTTCTTCAATAATGCTTCCAACATCGAACTACTCACGCCAATAATACCTTACAAAGAGGAAGAAGTTATACCGCATCATCACCAACTGAATAAGAAATCATCTTTTGTGTCAAATTTAACAAAATCTATAAAGAACTTTACAAAATCTACAATTAGACAGAATGATTTTAACATGTTCAATATCCAACCAAGATCTACAGATGATAAGTTCATAATAAAGAGAAATCAAAATTTAAATTCATCCCCATTAAAGGATACTGAACTCGAAACGTTCAAGATCACATCAAGAGATGACACTACATTGTTGAACTTGAATTCACAGATATATAATCCACCTATGATTCCAGTTCAGAAGAATAGAGAGGCTAGAATAAACTCCCAGTTCTTGAGATTATATGCCCATGAATCCTCATCAAGACAAAAAGGGTTATTACCAGAGGTTTCTCAACAAGAGGAAGATGATTATTTGAATTCCGTGTCTCAACCAGCATCGTTAAAGGATGTTGAAACTAAGAAAGAGCTGGCGTTATTGATAAGACAACGACTATGGCAATCCGTTGTGCTTCCTCCTAAAGAGGAAACTCCTATTCAACAGCCCGAGTACGTTTATGATGGTGAGGATATAGTAAATAATGATATATCATTGGTGAGAAAATTAGGAGATGTGAAACCATGGATCACACTGGAAGATGAGCACAAGGCAAAGAAGCACATGGTGCTTAAACCTAGGGGTGTGCTGAATAAAGGTGTTCAATTCACCGTCAAAGGATGGTGTAATTCGAAATGGTTAGCTAGAGGTTATGAAGAAGAGGATGAAGAGAGTGATAATTAATGACTTTTAATGATTAGCATGTTTTTTTTTTTGGATAATGCTTTGGGAATATCAACACTCCACATAAAGATGGAGATGTTTAATACGGTTACGAGTAAATAAGGTGCATTGTTTATAGGTTAATAAAAAAAAGCTTAAATGGCTTTTCAAAGGATTATATTCATTAGAGAACTGTAAGCATCTACTACTGGTAAATATACAGAGATTAGCAGAAGTATGAGCCTGCTATTTCCTATGGGTATCCAAAGCTGGTAAGTGCAGACGAAGGCTTAGGAACAGCATTAAAAATACATTTTTAGCTTTGAGTGTGTCTTTTGTTTGATTCTTGTAGTGTTAACTGCCCAAAGGTTATGAGGCACCGGGAGATCGTTCATTTAGTGAGAGGAAAGTTTTTTTTTTTTTTTCCAGTTGACTAATGTTTATTCAAATTCTATATATCCGCGATTTAAATCCGCGATTTAATTTTGACTAATACTTATTTATCTTGTAATTTAGACTACTACTGTTAGAAGCATCAAAGCATGTGCGGAGCACCACTTCTTATATTGTATTTGTTGGATGTTGGCTCAATCATGAAAAGAGCAACGGGCAGTGTTATGATGTGACACAGGACTGATAGTGGATAGTCGATCATTAGTGCACAAACAGGCGAGTTGTAATAGTTCACGGTATATCAGTTCATCTATGAATGAGCCCGTAATTGGCTATACAGAAAGTAAGATATACTATATCTTATATCTGATATAGATGAGAATTCTGTCTTTGTATATAATTTTCCAGAATCTCTGTCACTCTTTGCAAGTTGACATATAATCTGATCTTAATCAACACAGTACTCTGCAACACAGTACTCTGGTTAATGTGTGTGGAATTATTATTAGTTAATTAAGGTGATACTGT
Organism: Wickerhamomyces quercuum; assembly: GCA_030556525.1. NCBI lineage: Eukaryota > Fungi > Ascomycota > Saccharomycetes > Phaffomycetales > Wickerhamomycetaceae > Wickerhamomyces > Wickerhamomyces quercuum. Next base: position 70,316 of record JAKTUE010000017.1, read on the forward strand.
CAGGGTGCTACACTTCCACTTTCACAACTGGTGAGACGTTGAATAGGAAACAGAGATACAAGATAACCAGTTATTAGTTAAATTACAAGATAAATAAGTATTAGTCAAAATTAAATCGCGGATTTAAATCGCGGATATATAGAATTTGAATAAACATTAGTCAACTGGAAAAATAAAAATAAACGGACATTCCTTAAGTAAGGTGTATGTGGTGTGTATGTGATAACTTACCTTCGAGTGATCATATGTATCCACCATCTTGCCATCTTCAGTCTTTCACTTGACAAAATGCATTATAACATAATCAACCTATCATACCAAGGTAGGTAAATAATACCTATCAAGACTGTCACCTGTGTGAAACTTTCTTGAGACCATACTACAAAGTCTTGCGTGAGATGTAAAAGCCTCTTCTTATGAACATGTGTTTCTGTGGAACATGATCACGAAAGTAATTCAAATGACCTAACAGGACACGCACACCTTCATAGATTTGGTACTTTTGCTAATGTCGCATATATATATTGGAATAGATCGAAAATAGTTTTGGAATTGAATTCTTTGAATAGAATCACAGATCCTTACCTTTAGATTGCCAATATACACCTACAATTTGAAATCTCTCCCATACCTAGTTCAAAGACCTTGATATTTCTACCATCAGCATTCATACTGAGCAATCAGATAGTCTATCTGTTTAAACCTTTAGCTTCTTGTTTTGTGATTCAGCACCGTCTTCTATATTCTCCTCCTCTTCATCATTCATTGGCTGCAACTTTATTTAGTTATAAGTGAGCATTCGAAAACGGATTAATTAAATAGTTTTGGATCTCACTTTTCTATAACGTTATACCTGAAACAATCCAGATTTGGTAGGTGATTATTCTTGAATTGCATTGCTTTGACGGAAAGGTTCAAATCAAGCTCAATCAGTTTTGGGAAAGAATTCGAGTTGAATTTGAATACATTGCTTGAGGTATGATTATGCTCTAGTCTGAACCTCACTAACTCAGGTAATTTGATATTGGAAACACCGCTAAATGAAGAACATCCTTTAATCTCGATGCTGGAGAGATTTCTGGAGTCATTTAAGAACTCAATAGATTCCAAACGTTTCAGTTTTATTAACTGAACTTGCTTGAGTCGTGGAAAAGAGGTTTTACTGTAAGATAGATCGAAATCTCTGAAGTATGGATTGTTTGCAATTTTCAGGGATTCTAAACTGGATAGTATTGGTAATGTTTCAAAATCATATTCTAACTCTAATATTTCTGAACTAATTTCCAAATCTTTCAAAGACTTCTGATAACTCAGAAACTTGGAAATATTTAAAGAAAAGGGGTGCTTTTTTAAGCCGTCCAGATTGTTTAGATTGTTTAGATAATATTGATTGTGTTTGAATAAGTCTATCGAAACGATTTCCAAGCCACTATCCAATTTAATTGCAGTTCGAATAAAATCACCAATATCAATATCAATCTCAGGGTCGTTAACCTTGGAAACATCATCAAGTCTCAATTTGAGAACTTTAAGATTTGGTACATGTATCTTCACATTTTCGTTCCAATTGTTCTGAAGCACTAAATCCAACAAAGTAATTCTTGTGAAACCAATGGAAAACCCATGCTTAGAGAATGTATTTTTAATGCCAAAGTTATCACAAATCATTGACAAGTTCCAGTGAGCAGTAGAGTATATAGAATCTATCTCAATTGCAAATACTAACCCGTTGGAGATATATTTCTCGAGATCCAAACCATACAGTTTGAGCCTATCATCTAAAGAGACGTTCAGCTTAATTCTATTTTTGAAGCCATCTGTTTGTACGAATTCAAAGAATTTGATCAACTGTTTTAAAGCTTCTTGGTCTTTGCTAGTAGAATCATGTTCTGGAAAGTCAATATGAACTATTGGATAAATTTTCAATAACTGCTTCATAGTTGATTTGTATTCATCATAATGAGCATATAATCCCAAATCCAAAACATCCCTAGCATAGAAAAGCGGGTCTCTGGATATCACTCTACCTATGGAAACCGTGTCACCGTTTTTTGAGCCATCGCTAATGAACTTTAAGTCAAGACAGATATAGTCTCTTAGCCCGGGGACATTGGCTAGCTTAGCTAGAATAGATGCATCATCGACATAAGAAACAATCTTATAAAATATTTCAATTGGCAGCTTGATCATTCTCGCAGGTGGACAACCGATGAACTGTCAAAGGCGAAGAGATTTATGAGCGAAAAGCTATTCATGGGACGCGGTGTGCCCCTCACCATTTATAAATGTATTGCTATACTGATCAACTACAAAATTATATGGATGATCCCTAGCGTTTAGGTTGTTCACATAAAACGAGATGACTATAGGTTGATGATGTCTCAAGGGGAACAGCAGAAAATTGAACTGATTGGACGGGCTATCTCTCGGCTGTTGGAGAAGAGACGAAGATTGAGATCCCAACGGCTGCAACAAGAAGCACCCCAATTTAGAGATCTCTCAATACACCAATTAGATGATGGTTCAACCGTCTCAACCAGGTCTAGAATACATTCCCAAGTGCAGGAAATTGCCAGTTTCCATCCATCGAACGAAGATGTATTTGAACCGAATGGATCACCAAACATACCTTTCATAAAGAATCATTTCAAAGATCAAGGACGATTATCAGAAGCACAGGTATTAAGAATTTTGAGCATTGTTAAAGATATCATTGAAGAAGAACCAAACCTGATTAGAGTTCCCTCCCCAGTGACGCTTGTGGGTGATATTCATGGTCAGTATTATGATTTATTGACTCTTTTCGCAAAAAATGGGGAGCCTTCTGATGTGAATCCATATTTATTCTTGGGTGATTATGTTGATAGAGGTTGTTTCTCAATTGAAGTGTTGTTATTATTATACTGTTATAAGATAAACTTCCCACATAACGTTCATCTCCTAAGAGGAAATCATGAATCGAAACATTTGACGAATTATTTCACTTTTAAAAGGGAATGTTACCATAAGTTTTCAAAAGATGTTTATAAATCATGCTGTGGTAGTTTTAATGCGTTACCATTGGCAGCTATTCTTGATGAAAGATATTTCTGCTGTCATGGTGGGATTTCACCATTCTTGAGAAGTTTGCAAGATCTCGATAAGGTTGATAGATTCATGGATCCTCCTTCTAATGGGTTAATGTGTGATATACTATGGTCAGACCCTATTGAGGACTATGACCACTATTCAGACTTGGATTACGATGAAGATGTTGATACTTTTAGTGATTGCGATTCTACTGATCTTGAATTTGATGATTCTTTATACATCCCAAACAAGGATAGAGGTTGTTCTTATTCATTCACTTACAAAGCCGTATGTCAATTCCTTGAAACAAATAATTTGACTGGCCTAATCAGAGCACATCAGGCTCAGGCTCAAGGATTCAAACTATATAAGAAGACCAAGATAGGGTGCCCGAGTGTTATCACTTTATTTTCTGCGCCTAATTATGTTGATAAGTATGGGAATAAGGCTGCTTATATAAACTATAAGGACAATGTTATGGACATTAAGCAATTTGGATCAGTTGAGCACCCATATTGGTTACCTGGTTTTAAAGATGTGTTCAGCTGGTCATTACCATTTGTTGGTGAAAACATCACGAATATATTGCTTGCTATCTTGAACATATGCATCACACAAGAGGATTATGAAGAGATCGAAGGTTTATCCCTAGAAGAGGTTGAGGAGATGAGGAATAAAGAAAGAATTCTACAAGCTAAGATCATGTCAATTGGTAGAGTATCAAGACTTTATCAAGTCTTGAAAAATGAAAGTGAAAACATCAATATTTTAAAGTTCAATAACGATGGGTTATTACCAAAAGGTGTATTACTTGGTGGACATGATGTGATTCAGGATTATATTCATGATTTTGAAGAAGTTAAAAGAAGTGATAAATTGAATGAGGGTGTTCCTCCAACTGAAGAAGAAAGGGAAAAAATGGAACAGGAAAGAGAAGAGTTCTTGTTGCAAAGAATTGATAGTGAACAAGATTTGTGTATGAAGTGAAGATTGTAGAAATCATCATTACATTAACAGGGATTTTCCATAAATAATGTGTAAAGTATATTAAGCAAACAAACTGCAGAAATTATTGATAATATTGTTGTAGATACCATGCCATGCATGAGTAACTTGGTCTGATAGTCAATATCAAACCAAAACTTAATGAATAAGTTGAATATTTAAAAAATATAGTAAGTTATAGAAAAACCATGAAAGTTGGAAAGAAATAAAAAGAGGATGTAGAACCCATATCACCAAACTAAAAACTGAAGTATATCCTTCTGTTTAAATCACATCACCATCATCATCACCGTCATCACCACTTTTGAAACAAAAAGTTAAGTAAGTTGTCACCAGTTTTCATCATCAAATGCATCAAAAAAATTTACATGTAAATCTTAATAAAAAAATAGAGACAAATGAGTAAAATATAAAAAAAAAGTAAAACGTATATCAATTAAAATTCAAAAAGATGAAAAGAATAAGTTCAACTTTTTCCTTTATAAAATTCCATAAACTAGTGTAATATATCCCATTTCAAAACAATAATAACGATAATAATAATAATAAAAGTAGATCAAAGTTTTCCTTTAGCTAGTTATTGTTTAGAAGCAACGTATTCTAACAAGTCGATGACTCTGGTGGAGTAACCGTATTCGTTATCGTACCATGAGATCAATTTGACGAATCTTGGGGATAACCAGATACCAGCAGAAGCGTCAAAGATGGAGGATCTTGGATCGGTCAAGAAATCGGTGGAGACAACAGCATCTTCAGTGTAACCTAAAACACCTTTCAATGGACCTTCAGAAGCAGCTTTGACGGCAGCTTTGATTTCATCGTAAGTGGCATCTTTCAATAATTTGACGGTCAAATCAACAACAGAGACATCGGTGGTTGGAACTCTCAAGGATAAACCGGTCAATTTACCGTTCAATTCTGGGATGACTTTACCAACGGCCTTAGCAGCACCAGTGGAAGATGGGATGATGTTACCGGAAGCGGTTCTACCACCTCTCCAGTCTTTGTGGGATGGACCATCAACGGTTTTTTGGGTGGCGGTGATGGAGTGGACAGTGGTCATCAAACCTTCTTCGATACCGAAAGTGTCGTTGATAACTTTAGCTAATGGAGCCAAACAGTTAGTGGTACAAGAAGCATTGGAGACAATGTTCAAGTCTGAAGTATATTTGTCTTCATTGACACCAATGACGAACATTGGAGCGTCCTTAGATGGAGCGGTGATGATGACTTTTTTGGCACCAGCGTCAATATGTTTTTGAGCACCTTCTAGAGTGGTGAAGACACCGGTGGAGTCAATGACATAGTCGACACCATCTTTACCCCATGGGATGTTGACTGGGTCTCTTTCTTGGTAGGTTTTGATGGATTTACCGTCAATGATCAAGTTTTTACCGTCAGAGGAGACTTCACCAGCGTATCTACCGTGGGTGGAATCGTATTTGAACATGTAGGCAGCGTAGTCTGGAGCAATGAAAGGATCATTGACAGCAACAATGTTGATGTCTGGTCTTGAAGCAGCGACTCTTAGGACTAGACGACCAATACGACCGAAACCGTTAATACCGATGTTGATAGCCATTGTGATGTGTGTGATTGAAGTGAGTAATATAAATTTAGAAATAAGATTTCTTGAGGAATTCAAAAGAGGAATTGACCAACAAGAGCAGGAAAAGGGGGAAAAGTGTGCTGTATTTATATGAGCAGGAGGGCTGAAAATCGTGAAATCATGAGGTGGAAAAAAAGGTGATGATCACTTGGAAAAGAGAAAAGGAAGAAAAAAAAAAAAAAAAATTAAAGCATTGAAAAACAGGGCAAATGGGCCGTAAGAAGAGCACTAAAATAGTTCGAGGGTGTACTGGAACATGTGACTAGCGTATCCAGACAGTTCTCTAGTCAATTGAGTAGTTTTCCCTGCTCAATTGCTGTGAGTTGTGCTCTCTCTCTTTCTGTCTCTCTGCGTGTGCTTTGCACCGTCTGCTGATGAAACCGATGGCGAGTGACACATTATGTAAGCGGTCGCTCTCGCTATTTCACTCAGTGTCAACTGATACGTCTCGTCCGTTGATGAACTTGAGGAGCACCAAGAGACGGTTGATCAGATCACCTGCCTCCCTCTGCTCACCTGCACCGTCTACTCACTCGTCAACCTTCCAGTAACCACTGTGGTAGCAAGCAGCAACTGATTCCACTGAGGAAGCTCTCAAATAGAACATGTTCGCGACACATTACAGCGCAGGACGGAAAAACCCTCCCAATTGTTTCTTTTCAGTGAGAGAGGAGGCTCATTAGTCATTTGAGGCTGCTGGGTACAGTGGAAAGAGAAGACACCATATCCATATCCATATATTCCCAGTTGAAATTTTGATGGTTCTACTACTACTAACAGTTGAACGGGCTCTCAACACCATGTTTCCTGTGCGATTGGACCTTTTTGGCACTCTTCCATTTAGCCATTTCGGCCAGCGAGAGAAAACGGCAACAGCAGCAACAGTAGTATTACCACCAACCTAAGCAATCTTTTTCAAAGGCAGCCATTTTAATTCTGACAGCCATCACCCCCCCTTCCCGCTTTACCGTTTAGAGTTTACCTTCATCGACCGATCTTCACTACCCGTCAGATGTTTGCATAGAAGGCTGTTCACGTAAATGGGCTGGTTTTGACGTGCCTTACAGACAATAACTACTATGTATGCTCTCGGCTGCCAAAACCACCCGGGAGCGAGTAGGCGCTGCACGCACACCTCACTGATCCTTGACACAAAATAATGCAACTTTTCACAACATACGTAACTCCACTACATTGTATTACAACCAGTGAAAGATAGAATCGGTAAACCTGTATTGTTTTTTTTGTTTTGACTAGTGCTCAGTCTTTTTAGCTGTTGGTAGTTGTTTCAAAGACTGTCTAATAGAATCCACACCCTTCAACAGATCTTCCTTGGATATGACCAATGGTGGTGCCAATCTAATTATATGATCATGTGTAGGTTTGGCTAAAACACCATGGTCCTTCATCAATAAACATAAGTCCCATGCGGTTCTACCATTGGCTTTAGATGAATCAATAACAATGGCACTTAATAATCCAACACCACGAACTTCACTGATAATACCATTAGACTCTTTTTGTAGTTCAATCAATTCGTTTTTCAAGAATTCACCCAATTGAGCAGATCTTTCAACTAAACCTTCTTCTTTAACAACTTCTAATGCGGCAATGGCAACTCTTGAAGCCAATGGATTACCACCATAAGTTGAACCATGTGATCCTGGTTCCAATGTCAACATGATCTCTTTGGATGACAAGACAGCAGACACTGGTAAAACACCACCTGAAATAGCTTTACCTAATAACACGATATCAGGTTTGACATCTTTGGAGTGTTCATAACATAACAATTTCCCTGTTCTTGCAATACCTGTTTGAATTTCATCACAGATCAATAACACGTTATATTGTTTACATAACTGTTGAACTCGAGTCAGGTAATCTTTTGGAGGAACAACAATACCAGCCTCACCTTGGATAGGCTCTAATAAAATGGCTGCGACTTTATCACCTGAATTTTTCAAAGCAACTTCAATATCTTCAATGACACCATATCTAATAGTACCATTTGTAGTACCTGGAATATTTGGGCCAATATTCTTCAAAAAAGGACCAAATTTCGCAGTGGCTTCAGGATCGGTTGACATTGAAATGACACCCAAAGTTCTACCATGGAAATTGTTCTCAGCAGCAAGGATTATAGCCTCATCTGCAGGAATTCCCTTCTTGACGTATCCCCATCTTCTAGCCAATTTCAACCCAGTTTCAACAGCCTCTGCACCGGTATTCATTGGTAGAACCATTTCGTAGTTGAAGAATTCCGTTATGTATTTGGCAAATAATCCAAAAACATCGGATGAAAATGCTCGTGAACTCAGAGTTAATAGTTGAGCCTGCTCGACTAATGCATTGATGATTTTGGGATGACAGTGTCCTTGGTTGACTGCAGAGTAGGCACTTAGGAAATCCAAGTATTCATTCCCTTCTGGATCCCAAACATGGGCACCAGAGGCCCTGTGGAACACTACCGGTAGTGGATGATAGTTGTGGGCAGAATACTCTTCTTCTAAATGTTGTGCTTCTTTTGAAGAGATGTTGAACGAGGACATAGTGTTTTTATTTTCTTTGCTCTACTTGTTTAGTTGTTATAGTTCAGCTGTTGAGTGTTTTGATTTGTGTGTGATGTGGGAAACTGGGAAAGACGGGTTTTTATAAATTTCCCATCTCGAAAGTTGGACGAGTGATCTGTTTCGCTGTTGTTAGTGCATAGAGGAAGCACCCGATTGTTTGTTGATCTTTAAGTGATAAAAAAAGCGAATCTGGCCAAGTTGCTTTTAAGATCACATGACTCTGATAAATAGTTATCATTACCCGGACGTGATTACTCTTTTGGGAAAGTCACTAGAAAAAAACGAAAATAGAAAAGACATAGAAAAAGACGTGAGTTGGTGCTCTTTTGATCTTTTGATCCTTTAACTAACAGAACGAAGCCAAATGTCATCCTTTAAAAGACAGTCGTACACTGTGGAGAGACAGTCCACCAGCGAAACTTACCCTCATCAGTTTGAACTACAGACAATCGGTATGAGAATCAGAAAATCCATCAATGACGGATATCAAACACCAGACAACCTTTTGGCAACTGTCCACAGACAACAACACCAACACCAACAGCAAACACAGTACTCGAACGCTATTGCGAGAGTTCCCCTGCCTTCTAATGTTGTCGTTCCTCCTCTGCTATCCAATTCCAGCTCCAGTATGAGCACTTTTGGTTCGAATCTTGAAGAGTGGGAGTCAAACCTAGATACTAGACTAAACACCATCGAGACTGAGTTGACCTATCAAAAGGAGGCTTTAAGCAAGAGAAGATTTGATGCTGTTGATAACGATTGGTGATGATGATGTATTGATTGCATCAATCTTGTGTCTTCAGTGAACGATATCTGGTTTTATTTTCAGTTCGAAAGCAGTGAATACAGCATCGTATTGCTGCTAACATGTGGTGCTCTATTAGAGAGGAGCACAATGTCTACTTGCATCTAAAGATTGGTTTTGTTTTTGTTTTGATACTTTATGGGAAAATGAATGGTTATGATTGAAATTAAGATGTAGTTTGTAAGTCCAGTTTTTTGGTATTTGAGTCAGTTAAAAAGGGGAGAAATGAGCAGATCAACTGTTCAACGTAATCATAATCTATGCACTACTAACCACTAAGAAGATCACACTTAAAGATCCACTATTGGGCTAATCTCTGTCTCTCTTCTCTACTTTTCTTCTTGTCTCGGCTCTTCTCTTCTCTTTTGTTTTGGCGAGTTTTCGCTTATTAAGAAAAAAAAAGCACCAGGGAAAACAACACAAAGTTGACTGAGCAGAAAGAACTAATCCAAGTTTCGTCTGCCAGAGACGCTCGCTTAAAAGCACAATCACTCGGCTCATTTTGCTCTTCTGAGACCCTTTTCCCTCTTCCCCCCTTCGACCAACTCCTCTCGCTCTCACTGCTCCGTTCTCTCTCCTGCTTGTCCAATCATGGCTTCCTCCTCCTCCTCCACTGAGTCCAAAATGGCCTTCAAGAATAAGGTGTTCAGACTCGCCGGCTTAAGAGATCAGGTAGAGCCTGAAGATACGTCTGGCTCCGAGTGGGACGACCAGAACACCGGATATATACCCATGACAGACTCGTACTGGGAGATGTTCTGGGATGAGCCAGAGGTGGCTGAAGATATATACAATCTCCTCTCTTTCAATGATATCAAGTTCATCAGGGATTCTAATAAGGTCAATTTCCTCAATTGGATAAGAATCCTCAGTATCAAATTGATCAAAATATCAAGTTCTAAACAGTTCCCAAACGCTTCTGAGTACTCATCGAAGAAGTTGTTGAACTGCGTTAGATTCTTAAACAAGATTCTTCCCTTTCTCTTCGAGAAAGAGTCTCTTAATCATGAATCAAATGACATATTCTGGAACACAAACTACAATAACATCGGTCTTAGCCATCACCAGCTATCTGCTTCCTCGAATGGAGCTACCGTCGGCTCTTATCCCTCATCGGCCGATCTCGATTCCTCCTTATCAACCTCAAGTCTAAAAGTCAATATTCTTCAACTAAATCAAAGACCGACCGGTTCCACTGTTGTCAATATAGGACAATCGGAACCTAACACAGAGACGCTAGGACAACAACTGGTAGTAGCTTTGGTAAACTTATTGTTCACAAGAGGATTTTCCTTGGAATCCCAGGATAACATTAAAGGCGTTGATTTTAAAATTTGGGAAGTTGGTATTGGTTTAAATGGGAAGTACTCCACTCCAAATCCTCAGTTAGACTCGAATATCTTGGAGATATTAAGGTTATTGATCACACTATCTTCGAAAGGATTATATTCAAGTCCAAAAGAAATCGTCTCCGCAGGGTCAAGATTCTTATCTGTTCTAGTTTCCACTACACCAAGATTAAAACTATTGACACTACTATGCTCATTATTAAACACAGTATGCAGATCTTGTAAACTAGATTCAGAGAACAATGGGCTAACTTATAACTCTCCCATCAATAATAATCAATACTCATCTCAGAAGTATTACGTTTTGAGAAGAACGACAGTTACATATTCCTTACAATTATTGACCATCATGTTGGTATATCCATTACCACCAAACGATATTGCATTCCTACACTCACTGAACATAATACCTAAAAGTGAAAAGCCTCATAACTTGACAAGAACATATTTGGGAAGACTACATAAAGAGACCGAGTTGAATTTCATCTTTCAAGCATTATTTCAATTGATCACCAGACCAATTGAACAAGCAATTGAAAATGAAGCTAATCCTTTCAGTTTAATCAAAAATACAATTTCACAATCGCCAACCTCAACTTCTTCTGCTAGTTCGAATAATGGAACTTTTGGTAATAGTTTCCCTGCCTTGTCGTCATGGTCAATTGAAATATTCATCTTGTTGTGGGAATTGATACAATGTAACAAGAATTTCAAGTCGTTTGTTACAACTAAAAAATCCCCAGAACTTCTAGTGGTATTGCTATACCATATAAGATTTTACAAAAATCACGAGCTTTGGAAATCAAGCTTGATAAGAATCATTTGTTATTTTACCCTTTACCTAACATCCGATGAGCTGGTATTAAAACAATTATTGCAACCTTTCAATGCAACTTATTATGCTCATAAGATTCCAAATTTCTACAAACTGGGACCAAATTCCCCTAGTAATTTCACTTACAGAGATTTCATTATGGTCCAAATATCAAACATGTTAGTTCATGATGAATTCGATCAAATGATCGCTCCTAACTTGATCGAATATCTATACAATTTAATTCCAATCAAGACATCTGATCCAAAGACAAGAACTATCTTGTCATATCACTCTTGTTTATCACTTGTGAATGTCATTGTTAAATTCAGCACAGGGGATGTTTTACAGGATCAGTTGAAAATGGATTTATTGGCACTAATAATAAGGTCAATAGCCAATTCAATATGTCGTTATCATATAGAGTCAAGAACATTGTTGTTTGTCTTGACAAAGCATGAAAAAGTGTTCAATGATCTTTTGACGTTGGTTGAAACTTCAAATTTTGAATATGATTTGGATGATATCAAAGAGGTTGATGAACCGGAAGATGAAGAATTGGGACTACAAAAATACAGCACCGAGAATAGCATCACTAATGGAACTGGTGGCACTGTTACTCCTACCCATGAAGAAAATATAAACGAACAGCAAGAACGAAACAATGATAATGAAGATATAGGTGTTCTGAGTAAAGAAGATACCGAAAAGATTCTAAGACCAAGATTACCTGTTGGTATGTCGCAAAAGGCTAAATCCAAATTACCTATTGATGCTCCTTTGGTTTCTGTATGGGCCGGTTATAGAGCTTTGTTGGTCATCCTAGAGGCCATAAAATTGGTTAAGGAAGAACTTCCAGGCATTAAAGATTTAGGTAAATCAGAAACTATTGAAGCGTTAATCAAAATAGAAAACATCAAGGATTTCCAGAGAAAGATTTCAAAGCATTCTCCAAGTGAATTCTTACCAAAATCCAGATTTGAGCAATTGAGGTTCAATTGGTCGAATTTATCTTTAGGTTGGTATGAAAGTATATTATGGGGGTCGATATTTTATGAAAACTTGAACACATCTAAAAACTTGAACTCTTCAAGTTGGTTTAACAAACGAAACTCTACAATCTCAATAAAAGAAGTCGCCTCGAACTGGGGGTTCAATTGGAAATCACCATCTAAAACAAACACTACTGAAATATTCCAGTTCGATAATTCATTGATAAGACTAAGCATCTGGAACGGCACTTCTATCAAATTATTCAAGATCAAGAAGGCCGTTGCTGAAAAGCCTTTGGTTGATGTTAGTACTCTAATGAAAAGATTTAGACTGAACAGCACCTCAAGTCTGAACACAGTTGATTCTAGAAGCTCTGTCAATAGCCCAATCAGACAAAATTCTCAGAGTGGTTTCAACTCACCATACCAATTGACTCCAATTAATTCAAGAACGTCTTTTGGAACTCCACGGAATTCTGTTCAATTGAATATCAGTCGTCAGAACTCCCATCAGTGACCTATTTGTCATTCTACTTACAAAACTTCGAAGTGATACAGGTTCCTAGATCAAATAACATAAACGTCCATTTTTTAATTAAAAACACATTTGTAACATTATCAATAAATTTCATTACCGGATTATTTCATTATAACTTGATTTTCTCAAAACAGAAAACTAGTTGAATATTAGGAGCAGTAGGATGAGCCATCGACATTTTCCCATCATTTTCATCAATCAATCTGATATCTTTACCAGTAACCAATTGAACCGGGTCTAATGATTTGAACCCTGTTGTATCACTATAACTCAAATCAAAAACCTCTATAACATCCTCCCCAACACAAATCAAAAAATTCTCCTCTAGTAAGACTCTTGAGCATTTGAAAGGAAATTGGAACGCGAATCTTTCTGAGATAAGTTCACCCATAGTATCTATCACAACCACAAATGAATCATAGATTAGATAGTAATGTTTCTTGTTCAACACTCTAGCCATCTTTAGCGGTTTACTATCACCGTTCTTGATTTTTTTCTTGATTGTATCAAATGTTGATTTTGATGACTTGCTTCTAGAAGATTTGACATTTTCTGAGAACCTTGGAATTGGTTGTGGTTCATACTCGCCAATCAATAAGTTTCCAAAACCTTTAGGAGTATGGACCACGAATAGATCATGAAATACTGAAACTCCAGAAACTTCAACATTCATTGGGAATTTCTTGTATAGTTCAAAGTGATGAAACACACCAAATCTATCATAGATTGGTGTAAACACTTTAAACTCAGCAGATTTGATTCCTTGTTTGACCAAAAAGAGAAGTTTTGTATCTGCATATAGCCCAATTTTTATAAATGAGACATTATTTCTTGAAAGTCGTTCACCAACAATATGACCATCTTTATTGACATCATAGTAATTCATTAATATTGAGACAATACTGAAATGGTATAAGGCCTTTTCGGAGACAACAATTAACTGAGTATCCAATTGCTCTAACTGAGTGATCTTCTTCATCTCTAATACACGTATCCAGCCTCTTGGATTCCCAATCTCTGTGACGTAAAGGCCAAATCCTAATCCAACAACATGATATCTTTGATTTTTGAAATTTATGGTAGTAGCGCTCAAAACCTCACTGTGCATTACGGGTATTGGCATTATGCTCTGTTGTTGTTGCTGTAATGAAGCTTGATAAGACTTCAACATGACATCAATGTTTGATCCAGGTGCACAGATTGGTAATTTGACAGGTTGTTGTCCATCCCTATAAGCGAAGACATCAGCTAATACCGATAATTTGAACAGATCACCCTGGGACACTTTACCTTTTGTTTGCTGGACTTCGGTGAAAGCGGTAAACCATTCGTCTCTTTCAGCTAAAGTATCGGCAAAGAAAGTGAATGAGATATCTTGTCCAGTGTATCTGATTTTAAAAGGATAGCTTTCACCTTCAACAGATTTTGGTCTAGGATTTGAAAACTGTCTTGACTCTAACGATAGAAATGCTATGGGAATAGGTCTTTCAATGATTTTTAAAGTATCTTCCTTCTGTGGCTCAGTAATCAAAAGATAATTATCCAATAGGATCAAAAGGTTGTTCGAACTTAGCCACTTATCACTCTTTCGTGTTACTTCTCCGCTCTTGATGATTCTTCTCTTTGGTTCATTGAAATTCAATTCGGTCTTCAACACACTACTTTTCCAAGTTAACTTCTTTGATAGACTATCCAACTTACCGGTCTGTAACGATGTTTCCTGTGTCTGATCAATGGCTTTATTCAACTGATCAATTGCTATTCGAACTTCTGCAAGTAGTTTGTAGTCCTCGTCAGACTCAGCCGTGGCTTCATGAACACTTTTTAAAGTAATTAATAATGATTGGGTATGGGCAATGAAACCACCAAAAAAAATTCGGTTATGATCTAAGGAAGCTTTAGTAACCTGAGAATTTTGATCCATCTCCCTTAACCATGTGGCAAACCTTGATTCAGCGGCTTTTTCCCTTGTAATGAATTCCCTGACAGTTGCCAGTCTATTAGTATATTTCAAATATGGGACTGTTACCTGTGATGCCCAATTCAAGAATATTTGACCGACTCCATTGATGAATTTTCCCTCAGTGTTTAGTTTATGCACCAAAGGTTCCAATAAAAGGGTCCTATGTAGCTTTATTAAAGGTTTGACTGAGTTAAAGGCATCATTATAGAATTTTTCCATGTCGGGTAATAATTGAGGAATTGTCTTTTGAAATGACTTCCCATATATCTCTAGTTGGATATCACCCAGCCTGATCACATTCTTCTGCTGTCTTATTAGTTCAAATATATGACTTTGTCTCTTGACTTGCTTTCTATCGAGTTCTTCCAATTCTTCATTTGAAATCTTCCAAAACTGAGACCAGTCACCTATAATAGTATCAACTGCATGCAGTGAAGGGACATCTTGATTTTGTGATTGATACGTAGTCAGAGAACATCGTGAGGAATAACACTGATATAGTGTAGGATCAACTTTATGAGAACCAGAGTAGCAACCTGTCAATTGAGTTAAAACCCCACTGACTTTGAAATTATCAAAAAACCGAACATAGTTATTTTGAAAATCAACTGCATATTGTCTCTCGAATGAGTCTAAGATTTGTAGAGCATTCTTTTCAATGATGAAATCTTTCAATTTTGGGTTTTTATGACGGAATAGTTCTTTCAAAGCTCTAATATATTCATCTTTCGAAACCAAAGAGCCATCAGACCACTTTTGTTCTAGTTTAACTGACCATCTATAGATATCTGATAGGTAGTAGATGGATTCACACTGATCATATTGTTCTGATGTGAGTGATCTTGACGTGAATGGAAGACTTGGTAAGTCAAGAGGTAATGGAACCTGTCGTACTTGAGGCAGTGTAGCTTTTTGTTGTGATGGTGGATGGGTAGGAGTTAGTGGTAATTCCGACTGATACAGTGGTTGTTGCAACTGAGATTTTGGAGGTAGTTTTGGCAATTCTTTATCATCGGGTAATGTGATAGTTGATGGGTCAAATAATAATCTCGTACCCTGTTGATTGTTCAAGTGAGATCTGTCATTCAATACATCAGTCTCCAGATCCTGATTGTCAACAGTATAAATTTCAGCATCCTCACCGAACTCACTGTTTATTTCATGGAAGGAATACTGTGAACTCCAACTATTTCTATTAGTATAATAATTTCTACCAGGGGAGCTTGAAGGAGAAGGAGAAGTATCTGTTCGGTGAAGCGATTGATTTGGCTCTAGTCTTGTTCTTGGACCATACAGTGAGTTTCTTGTTGGAGAATTTGAGTTCCCTCTTGTCAAAGGCACGCCTGAGTTATCAGTATAGCTTGAAGCAGAAGAATTGTTACCAGGGATATCTGGTAAGAACGAAATAGGGGAGTCAACCTTACTCAGATTTATATTTGCAAATGGTGATGTTATTGAAGTGTTGATCTTCAAAGGAGTAGATTCTAGTGACCTCTGCTGATACACAGGAGAGTTGTGCACGTTGATTGGAGTTGAGTTTAAAGATGATGGAAAGGGACGAGGACCAGAAATACCAGGCGTAGCAGGTGATGAGTTTGGTATTTGATTAGTAGTGTTGGTTTGAGGAGGCGTTTGTATTTGAAAGGTGTTACGGTTTGCTAATGGTGAAGATGCAGGTGCTTTTAGATCATAGCTAGAAATCCTATTACTTGACGCACTAGGTGGATTAGATCTTAGATCGTAGCTACTTTTAAAAGTAGGTGTGGTTGGTATTTGGTTCTCTTGATTTTTCAGAGGTAGCGATACTGAGGATGTTCCTGTGGGTCTCATGGGGAAATCTCTAGGTCCAACAACCTGGGGAGAGTTTGGACTAAAATTTTGCCCTTCTGGCCTATGAGCAGATGCATAGCCGGTCTGTCTAGTAGGAAAATGTTGGTCAAGAACATCCTGAGGAGGTTTCGGCGGTAGAGGAGGAGGTCCTTGCAAAGACTGTGCAGAAAAATGAGGTTCAAAATTCTGCTGCAGGTAGCTTTGTGGTTGCTGCTGCTGATAACCAAATGACTGAGCCGATCTATTCAATGCCTCATTTGGCTGCCATGAAAACTCTTGAGTAGGATATGGAGGGCTGATTGGAATCCGTGTAGGATACGGGGGATTGGTATCAATGTGTCTATTTGGTTCATTGTTCAAACTGCCGTAGCTCCCTTGGTTCTGGCCCATCTTGTTGTGGAACTCTTTGTTCCAGTTTGAAGACTCTTGTCAATCGAGAGCTCAGTGAAAAGCGAAGGGTCCAGAAAGTTGCGTGCGAAATGAATGGCTCTTCTCCCTCCAATTGAAACTGTGAGAGTAGTGTACGGCTATATCACGTTTCCTTTATGACAGCCTCAGCAATTGCAGTATCGTCGTGTGGGCGTGTCGGTGGGTCTGCGAAGAGTAAACAGTAAACAATGCCTTTGTTTGTTGATGTTTCTTATTTTACCGTTCTTTTCGCGAAATCACGAATTTCGGAAGACCATTCTTACATAAGTGCTTAGTCAGTTTAAGCCTAAGGCAATTTTTGAATTTTTTGTGAAAAAGAATTTGACACCAAAATTTGTGACTCCGGCGAGGCGAGCAGAAATGGTTTCTACCAGCAAATTTGAGCTGCCGATTTGCCTGAAAATAGCACCATGTGGAAGATCACATTCCCTAGAATATTACCCGCTCTTCAGTATTTCTCTAAGCACTCCGTACACCAGCTTTACGTAACATATATCCCTATCAGCGCTCTACTGCTCCCAAAGTTTCTTTTTCCCGTTGGTTTCCGGTCCGCGCACTTCCTCATCGAAAATTTTTCTGAAATTATAAATACCAGAGGAAATCTCGAATTAATCAGCTCTAAAGTTTTTCCATTTGGTTGGTTTTTTCTGGCAATCTGGCGACAGTTGCCCTTGAAAATAACCCGTTAAGTGTACTCTATCTCATCTCTACTCTTTCCCACCCATTCATACAATGTCCTACAAAGATACTGCTACTGCATTAGAATTTCTGAAAACTTTCGAAAAAAAAGATGGTCTAAGTGTTCATGAGCTTATGGACTCTAACCTAAGAGGTGGTTTGACCTATAACGATTTCTTGGTCTTGCCAGGTAAAATTGACTTCCCATCCTCTGCCGTTTCTTTGGAATCAAAATTGACCAAAAACATCACCTTGAAGACTCCTTTTGTTTCATCTCCTATGGACACCGTTACTGAAGCGGAAATGGCCATTCACATGGCCTTGTTAGGTGGTATTGGTATCATTCACCACAATAACACTGCTGAAGATCAAGCTGAGTTGGTCAGAAAAGTGAAAAAATACGAAAACGGTTTCATCACTTCTCCAATTGTCTTGTCTCCATCTACCACTGTTGGTGATGCTAAACAGTTGAAAGAAAGATATGGCTTTGCTGGTTTCCCAGTGACTGGTATGTATCGATCACTTTCTCCATTGTCTGTTCATTTTATCATTACTCAGTCTCATTAAACAATGTCAAACTTTGGCACTCTTATATCTACATGATGATTAAACTTTTCAATTATAACTTTCGTTCTACCGACTGTGATCAAACGATCTTGGGGAGAAAATATTACTCTGATTTACACTTCACTACCCTATTATGGGATTCTGAACGAGGATACGATGAGCATTCAATAGCATCATTTGATGGATGTGTTTACTAACAATGATTTTTATAGACACTGGTAAAGCTCCAGGTAAACTATTAGGTATCATTACTTCTCGTGATATCCAATTTCAAGAAGAATTATCTCTTCCTGTTTCTGAAGTTATGACTACTGAATTAGTTACTGCTAACAAAGGTATAACTTTGTCTGCTGCTAACGATATCTTGAGAAAATCTAAAAAGGGTAAATTACCAATCGTTGACGAACAAGGTAACTTGGTCTCTTTGGTCTCAAGAACAGATTTACAAAAGAACTTGAACTATCCAAATGCTTCTAAATCTGTTGAAACCAAACAATTGCTGTGTGGTGCTGCTATTGGTACTCTTGATGCTGATAGAGAACGTTTAGCTAAATTGGTTGAAGCTGGTTTAGATGTCGTTGTCTTGGACTCTTCTCAAGGTAACTCTGTTTTCCAAATCAACATGTTGAAATGGATCAAAGAAACTTACCCAAAATTACAAGTCATTGCCGGTAATGTCGTCACCAGAGAACAAGCTGCCGAGTTGATTTTTGCTGGTGCCGATGGTTTGAGAATCGGTATGGGTTCTGGTTCCATCTGTATCACTCAAGAAGTGATGGCTTGTGGTAGACCACAAGGTACTGCCGTCTTCAATGTTACCCAATTTGCTAACCAATTTGGTGTTCCATGTATTGCTGATGGTGGTGTTCAAAACATTGGACACATCACAAAAGCTATCACTTTAGGTGCCTCGTGTGTTATGATGGGCTCCATGTTGGCTGGTACTGCTGAATCTCCAGGTGACTACTTCTATAGAGATGGTAAACGTTTGAAGACTTACAGAGGTATGGGTTCTATTGATGCTATGCAAAAAACCGATGTCAAAGGTAATGCTTCCACATCCAGATACTTTTCTGAATCTGATGCTGTTTTCGTTGCCCAAGGTGTTTCTGGTTCTGTTGTTGACAAAGGTTCCATCAAGAAATACATTCCATACTTGTATAATGGTTTACAACACTCTTGTCAAGATATTGGTGTTAAATCTGTCAAAGACTTGAACGAGAAATCAAACTCTGGTGAAGTTAGATTTGAATACAGAACTCCTTCTGCCCAATTGGAAGGTGGTGTCCATAACTTGCACTCTTATGAAAAACGTTTATTCAACTAGTTTTTTTATCTGTTGAATTTAGTTAGTGTTTGTTTTTATTCATACATTGGTTTTTCGTTTTTTTCCCAATTTGGTTCATTTGCTATATATGTCTTGGTTCAATCTTTGATATTTATATGATGTTATTTGCTTAGAGTAATTCGAAATAGAAACACGTTGGTTATATGATGTTTTATGATTACTGTTATTATTTCGTTTGGATTATTTGGGCATATTTATAAGCTTTGAGCCTTAATAAAAGTTCTTTTAATGTTAGACTAATTGTAGTATGGGACTTTTGTTTAAAATCGAATTGTCACCTGGTGCAGCTTTAGAGATTCAAGGTTTCCCATTGAAGCTGGTGATGTTTTTACAGTAATATGGGCGCACTGTTTGGGTAATGAGAGCGAAAGCAGGCCTGGCCTCTAACGGAATTGATTTAACGTATCCGATAACAGAAAAAATACAAACAGAATATAGGTTCAATGATAAGATGAGACTTTCCCTTCAAAATATAGATCTCTACAAATCCCCTTTTTGAATTACACAATATTTGAATTTTGTTCTTTTATACAAAGCATTTTAACCATCAAGAGATAATTTAGACAGTTTCTAAAACTTCATCTTTGAAACCAGTAGCAACTTTCTTACCTTTTTCTTCGGTAGAAGCTTCACCATGTAAAGCTAATAAAGAACCCAAGTCGAATTTTGGTTGTTTTAATAATTTAACTTTTCTGATATGAACGTTTTGTAATGGGAAGATGTTTTTGGTGGCTTTTTCGATTTCACGACCAATAACTTCTGGGATCAATTTAGAAGTTAATTGAGCCAAGGTGGAGTTTTGAACTTCTCTGGTGATGATTTCAGTGATTTGTTTTCTGATAGCTCTGATGTGGGAAGATTGAGCGTAAGTGGTTTTCTTGATTTGGTTAGCTTGACGTTTGGTGAAAGCAATACCAAAGACTCTGACAATGTAATCATCTGAGGTTTTGACAGTGACATTGGCTTCGATCAAAGTTTGCCATTTTCTGACCAATGATCTTAATTTATCTGAGGTGAAGTCTAAACCGTGGAAGTTGGTCAATAAGTTTTTACCTTGAACTTCGTCAACTCTTAATTTAACGTTTCTGAATGCATAGTCTTCTGAACCTTGTAAATCAGCTAATGAAACTTCGACAACACGACCTTTTAAAGCATCGGCGGCGTTTTTCAAACCAGTAGATTTGTTAACTAAAGTTTTACCAACATTTCTGTTTTCGAAAGTGGATGGAGCTTTGATATCAAACCATTCTTTTCTGGTGAATGGATCGACAACTCTCTTCTTCAAACCTTTTTTACCTTTGGACAATCTCTTGTTTTTACCAACAGCCATCTTTGTCTAGTATTTGTTGTGATTCAAGCAGGCTTTCAATTCGGTTGTTGTCTAACGTATAGTTTGTTTTCGATTTTGATGAAGAGAATTGTTACTATTTCAGCAACACCCAGACACCATTCGCTACCAGAGCTTGAGTGTGTGGAAAAAA
The DNA here is from genome assembly GCA_030556525.1 of Wickerhamomyces quercuum. Classification (NCBI taxonomy): domain Eukaryota; kingdom Fungi; phylum Ascomycota; class Saccharomycetes; order Phaffomycetales; family Wickerhamomycetaceae; genus Wickerhamomyces; species Wickerhamomyces quercuum. The sequence goes on from JAKTUE010000017.1 coordinate 91,369, forward strand.
AAATGGCGCTGGGTGCTGCTCCAACCGAAACTTTAGCGTTAACAGTTTTGAAACGCGCAACACGAACTTGCAAGAAACACAGTCACACAAAGGTGACACCTGGACACCACTTTTCTTTCCACTTGAAAAACCACTGCTCTGGGAAAGTGCACAAATTCGGTAACTTCCAGGCACATGACACTGATGATTATGTAAGAAATGTAAACAAACAAAACCAAAACAAAGATGATCACACTGCTACCGGGACATCTGAGTGCAATTCCGTCAGATATACAGACAGATTATTCATACCTAAAATGCCGCAAGCTCCCCCTGTACCCCTTCATCAGCAAAACGTGCGAAATTCGTAAGTCCGGGAAAAACGTTTGGTTCATAATGTCTGCCCAACTAACATGATCGATCAGTGTTACTATCAAAGTAGCCCTGCTAGGAGATGAACAAGTGGGAAAAACCTCGATGATGATAAAGTTTGTGAATAACGAGTATAACCCAAGCTATAAGAAGACACTAGGAGTCAATTTTATGGAGAGGAATATTGAATCTGGCTCAACAGATGTTAAATTCTCGATATACGATTTGGGTGGTGCCAAAGAATATGAGAACATGTTATCACTGACTGCATCTGATGCTGTTTCGATTATTCTGGTGTTTGATCTCACAAATAAAGAAAGTCTAAGGAGTTTGAGTTCATGGTACGACAAAGTCAAAAGCGCGAACCAAACTGCTTTCCCATTGATTGTGGGAACGAAGTATGATTCATTCATTGAGCAGTCGGTTTCTTATCAACAAGAGATCCATGATGAGGCTATAAATTTTGCGAAAGGTATCAATTCACCTTTAGTTTTCACATCGACAAGCGACTCTATTAATATTCAGAAAGTCTTCAAGATCTTAATATCGAAAGCCTTTGATTTAGAATTAACCATACCTGAAATAACAAGTGTTGGTGAGCCATTGTTGATCTATAATCTATGACTAGAATGAACTTATGAACTGATACGGCCCAACCTGAAGCAATATACGAACATTATACTATTATATGAGATAGAAAACAATAATTATACAACAATTTTCAACTGAAAGAATTAAAATAGAAACCATATCAGAAAAAAGCAGTAAGGAATACTACCTGACATAGCTCCGAGGAATGGATAAGAGATTAATTTGCAGTAATCATTTCAATGGTGATGAATCGAGATTCTTAAAAAACTCTAGGGATTTTTCTTTTTTGAAAACAGACGTTATCTCTTCATCAGCAATATTTAGCTTCACCAATGCATTTCTTTCTGATCTGGTATTATTCAGTAAGATGACACCAGCCTCCACTAAGTCATTCAGCACATACTGGAAACCTTCGGGTCTGATAATGAAATCATTGTAGAGAATTTGTAAGAAAGTTTCGCCATTAATGGTTGCTTCCTTTGAGGTTGAATTCACAGTTACTATCTGTTTAATTTCATCAATCACATCACCCAATGAGTTCTCGGCAACACCGGACTTGGTCTTTCTGGAATATATAGCAGTCAACACCAGTTTACCGACAAACGATAGACTTGTGATGTAAGTCGCAACTGGTGAATTGGTTGACTCGTTGATAGTTCTGTTAATATGGACAGGTTGCACCTGAATATTAGTTGGGTCATCAGCGGCTTTTTTGGCGAGTTGCGCAGCTCTCTTTATAATTTTCAATGCACGTCTAGCATCACCACTGACACTTGCAACTTTTCTAGCTGCGAATTCGATTGAATCCTCTTTAATTGTGATACCTTGTTCAATCAAAAGTTCAAGTTTCGATTTAATTATTTTGATTAAATCTTCGTGAGAATAACCTGGAAATTGAACTCTTGAATCACCCAATCTTGAAGACGTTTTATTACTTAGAATCCTTTCTGGTAGATCCATAGTGTTGGCAACAGCAATCACCACTAGTTTTGATTTTTCATAAGTTGGCCAATTGAAAAAATTGTAGAGAATAGATTGGTTTTTGGAAGCGATAGTATCTAGTTCATCCAGCAGAACAATGATTGGGACTTCCGATACACCATCCTGGAAGTACTCTTCAAGCGCTGTGCTTAGGCCTGTTCCTGGAACGTTGGCACCATTAGAAACTTTTTTCCATAAGATTTCATAAGCTGCTTGTGGGTTTAATAATTTCATACCGTTAATCTCAACATACTCAAAACTGTTGAGATTTGATTCTTTGGTAGCTCTGAATAGTTGTTTAACGACTTCACGGATGGTGACAGTCTTACCAGTTCCCGGGGGACCACTGATATAATAACTTGCTCCTTGTTCTAGTTCGATATTGGACTCCAAGTTTGAATATAGATCACTGAATTGCTCTTCACGGCACGGCAGTCTGGTGACAGTCTCCTGGGCTGACTCGCTAAGTTGCTGAATTGATTCGAATATTTTTTTGGGCAAATCTCTTGAGACAGCAAGAGATCTTGGACCTCTCACTTTTGTTTTCTTGTAGGTCCTTTTGGTAGTTTTCTTCCTAGTTTTGGAATTACCGAACTCGTCATCAGAGTCATCAACATCAAGGCCGGACTCATCCTCAGAGTCTAGCTCCTCATCACCTTCGTCATCTGATATTTCCTGAGGTTCTTCTCCTGATGAGCCATCAGAATCAGGGATGTCATCCAAAGCATCATCAAAATCGTTTTCATCATCTGAGATTACATGCTCTTTCAAAAAAGCTCTTCTTTTCGAGGAATCAGTGGCTTTTCTTGACTTTGCTTTCTCTCTGAAGGCATTGGGTTTAGGTTTAGTTTCAGGTTTTGGTTTCTTGGCTGGGCTAGATTTTGTTGTTGGCTTTCTTTCCCTTTTAGAAGGAGTAGGAGTAGGTAATGGTAATTTTTCTTTATAAATTTGTTTCACGGTAATACGTCTGACATTATCCATGGCAGCAGTAGGATCTGTGAAGAATAAATTACGGACTTTTTGGAAATCCAATGGAGCTGAATAGGAACCAAAATAAGTGTCATAACCTCTCCGGCACATGAAAGTAGTTTGATCATTTGACCCATCAATTGTGATTTTCTTGAACTCTTGTTCGTTGTAAACCTTAACTTCCTCAATAATATCGGTGACATAAACCTTGTCTTCCACACTGGTCAAGAAAAGCTCGTTTTCAAGTAGTTCTTCAGGTTCAATTTTCACATCTTCTGGTCTGAACAAGTTGATACCGACTAAGTCAATGAAATCGGCAGTTCCTAGTTCAGCCTCCTTAATTATATAAATGATTGGTGGACCAGATTTATCACGATTGTCATTACACAACAACAAAGAACCTGATTTAACCTCTAAACCGTCCTCTTCTCTTGTCAAGATTAAGCGCGAATCACCTCTTCTTGAGCGTGGGCCGGTAACTGTGCTGAAGTTGTATGTCCAGCCAGCAAATTTATGTCTCGTGGTAGCCATGATGGTAAGTGTTTATCTCGAGACACAGGCTACTAGGGGAAAAGGTAAATAAAGAAGGTCAAGTAGAAGAAGCGACGTGTGTGGACGGAAGGATGTGTGGAAAGTGGGGTGAAACTCCAAGGTGAATTGTTGGGTTCTTCTGACAGCGATTGTCCGAATTGAATGTACGAAACCGACGCTCAGTGTTTTGACGACTTTATCTGTTTTATTTGTTTACCTTTTTTGTTTGGTTTGTTTTGATTTTTGTTTTTTGTTTTTTGTTTCATGTTTTTTTTTTTTTTTTTTTTTTTTAATTTACTTAAGGAACAAAGGGAAAAAAGCAGCAAAGGAATGAAGGAATCCCAAAGCTTCAGTTAATTGCTATATCTGCACTTCTTTCCCACTTTCTTAGAGAATACCAGTAAACTACCGGGCAAGTTGGCAAGTGGGAGATGTGGCTGGTTCAGCTGTTAGTGCGCAAAACACAGAGATTCAAGCAGTACGTGGCGAGTCTGTACACCAGAGAAGACCCGATAGATCTGTTTCTGATGTCTTTACGGGTCGCTACAACTGTCGTAACAGCACTCTTGATAGCTGTTTTGCTGGGTGCCCAGCTAGACAAGAACTCCGATAGAATACATGTGGTGAGGTTGGACACATCCACTATTGACATCTTCTCAGGGTTGTACAAGACGCTGGGTAGCTCCATCTCAAATGACGATAAGACAGAACATTTTGGTGAAGGTCTAACCACTTCACAGATTATTGCTTTGACAAACTATACAAGTTCGATCTTAGCAAACACACCAGACTATATTTCGTCATCGCTTTACAGTACATGCTCTCATTACACCCTTCATTGGTGGCATGAAGACCCAAGTGATCCACGTTCCGTTTCACATGTATCGCCATTCCATCCTGGAGGTTATGATTTTCAGAACTACACAATGAATTGTTACAGCTCCAAGTTGTTTGATTATCGTTCATTGATATCCGCTAATAATCTGGATGTTCTGATCACAGTATCAGAAAATGATAACACTTCTGATGACGATAATCCATACTCAGAATCACATTACCGTGAGTTTCAAAGTAGGTATTCTACCAGATTAAGTCACATTCCAAAACTATTGATATTAATCGCTGTTTTTCAACTTCCAATCTTTATCCTGACTATTGTATTCTACAATCTAAGAAGATATGATCAATTTTACAAAACAGCAAAAACTATAGGCCACGTTAACGCTATGCTGACAACAGTTCTTGGAATAATTAGTGCTTATTCCGTTATTACAATGAGTGTCATCTTCCAGCGAGTGAGATCAAGAGTACATGATGAGTTTTCAGCATATAATATATCGCTGCATTTTGGCGTTGCTTGGTTTTCACTTTTGTGGATCATTTTTGCTACAAATATTATTGCCATGTCATCATGGGTGGGTCCAGTGTGGTGTTCTTCTCCAGATCCCGTTACTTTAGAAAATGAGAATGATGAAAGTTCCTCCTTCAGCAGTGTGTCTCCTTTCACTGAAGAAATTCCTATAAATCTTCCTTCGATTAGCAGCCAGTTTAATATCGACTCACGATATCCATATGAAATTGATCTAAAAGACAAGGAATCCTCTAAACAATATCTGATGAGGTCAAGCTCTTTTCATAGAGATTTAAATTAGCCTATCTTTTGCATATATATTCTTTGTTTTTTTTTGCATTTTGTTCCATTCTATTACATTTTGGTTTTGTGTCACATGGTGGTTAATGGCTCCTATCATTTCGACCATTTTTACTCATTCCTGTTTTTGTGTCAGTACCATCCTTTGTGTACTATGTCGTTTTCCTTACTTTACTTTTGTGTTCTTGGTTGGATTTCGTATGGACTCTGATGTCAGTTTTATGAAATTTTTGTTTTTTGAAATCAACTAAAAAACTTTTGTGAGTTTATCATATTCCTTTCAAATAATGGCTGCTGTTTCATCATTCATTGAAGCTCCCAAATCGGGAGCAAAGTTTTTAACTCGATTAACTCGTCAAGAAACTATATCCACTCAATCAGAGACTGCTAGCACCAACCCATTTCAAACAAATAGCCGTCATCAAATATCTAGCACGGTGAGGATTCCGGCAGGAAAAGGTGATATTGTGAATTGTTCGAACTCCTCGAATAACAACACTTCCATGCATTATCCAGATTCTCATAATTTTGGATTTGATTCGAACACTGTTTCTGGCAGTCGTCCTTCAAATGATTTCTCTATTAGAACAAAAAGTGATGGGTTGGATAATCTTACGGGTGGTGGTATATCTTCCAAATTCAATCCGTTTTCTCCATTAAGAAAAGGAGAAGAGATGGGCTTTAAGTCAGCGCTTGAAGTTGTTCCAAACACAACTAATTCATTCTTGTTCGAGGATAAGATGGCCATTCTAACAAATGAACAAAGTACAAGAAACAGCAAAGAATGGGTATTACAAGATGAAAAAGGTGATGCTGATATGTTTCGTAATAGATCAAATAGTATGGATGAAGTTGTGTCGCATGTTTATGGTGAAGGCGAGGATGAGGATGAGGATGTTGAAGGTTCAAACTCTTTAAAAGACTTTCAGCTGGAAGGTGTTGAAATGATAACTAAGGGAGTAAAGGGGAAGAAATACCTAATAATTATTGTCCTTTCTCTATTGATTGTTTCCATCGTCTGTTCTGGTGTCTTGGCAAGTTTTCCTGTTTTCACTTGTAACGATGCCAAAGGTCTATGCTACCCTCAAATAAAGGTTCAACTAACAGATAAATCACCAGCAGCTAAAACGGCTTTGATCACTGTGAAAGAAGCTTTGAAAGTTCTTTCATATCTAGCATTGGATTTTGGAGATTCGAATTCAGATTTGGACTTGATAAATAACAGCCTTGACTCATACTACCAAGATAGAGTAATTGATACGTTCAATGTTGATACAATTTATCAGATCAATGCCTTGGGTTATTGTCGCTCATCAATTAAATCGAATAAAGGAGATTTCTGCATGAGAAGCTATGGGTTCGATTTACTCTCAGTTTTTGTTAGAGATGCTGGTGTCCAATTAGGAGAGCTAACCAAGACGAATACAAATCTAATGGGAGATAGCTTTGCTATAGCATATGAGTTGGCCATCACGAGCTTCAATCAATTATCGAATATTGAAGGTAGTTCACAAGAATACATAAACCGGGCTATACTTTTACAAAAATTTAGTAAAGGTTTAGGATTTCTTGCGTTATCAGAGTTTTATACTGATTGTGGGCTAATGGCTGAGTCAATCATGTTGTTGGTGTTGATTAACCTTAAGATCAACCGGTTGAGTACTAAAAATAACATACATATATTCAAGTTGATTTTAATTACAACGATGACCATATTGGGGTTCATTAGTATCTTAGTTGGGTTTTTGATTTGCTCATTAACGCTTGAGTACTACATGAAGTTGACAGAGTTGGCCCAAAACGTAGGCATTGCTAAAGTTGAGATAGCATCTGGGTTCGTGTTGATCTGGATTTCGCTTGTAACACATGGTGCTAGTCTGTGCCTCATTCTATTTTTGGCCAATAGCTTTAGAAAAGGTGTGTTCTGACTAAGTAAGCAAGTGAATAATAATAATAATAATAATAAGAGAGAGAGAGTACGGTGAGATAAGTGTACAGTTGATGTAAGGGCCTGCATGTTGTTTTATTGTTGATGGGGGCAGTAGTCCGGCAGTGTAGATATTAGATGCGTGACTACAGTCAAGCTAATTAGATGCTGAAACAGGGCGTAACCAACCTGGCAGTGACCCCTGAGTGAGACGAGACGTTTCAGGCACAGCACAGTAGAAAAGCGAAAAGTGTTCTTTTTCTCTTGTTCTTTTTTGTGTCAGAGCGAAGCGCTCCGCCTATCGCGCTTATTTCCCTATACGGACGGCCCCAGATACGTAATGGCTGGCTGCTATAATTAGCATGCGATGAGAGGTATAAAGCACAATACAATTCCCCGAGTTTGGAAATACTTCTTGATCTGATCTGATCTTATCTCAATCCAATAACAATTACTCTATAAACAACTGCAAAAATGGTTTCCATCTTCAGATTCTGCTACATTCTCATACCACTATTCTTCTCCATCGCTACTGTCATTTTGGGTGCTTTGGCGATCGCTGGCTCCACGACTAACAAAACACCAATAAATCAAATATACCTGATACGTCTGAACTTGACGGAAATCAATGTTTCGGCTGCTCTGAAATCAACCACACCAACAACCGCTTTTAGTGGTACTACTATCGGTCTAAGCGACATCTACTCCTTTGGTCTATGGGGTTACTGTAAAGGTTCAAACAACGATGGCTCATATGATGTCTCACACTGTTCTGATCCAAAAGCTATGTATATCTTTGATCCAGTTGATACACTCACAAAAGAACTAAATAACCCCTCATTGAGCATCTCCCTTCCTTCAGATGTTGAGGATTATATCAGTACTGCTAAAGTCATCTCCAAACTTATCTTCATCACTGCTATCGTTGGTGTCGCCTTGAGTGTCGTTGCAGCTTTCTTAACTTTGATCTCTTTCTGTTCCCATGGTTTATCATGTCTCAGTATGATCGTTGGTATCTTGGCCTTCTTAAGTTTGATCATATCAGCAGGTGCTTCTACTGGTGCTTTCTTGTTAATCAAAAAATACTTCAACAATGCTGTTAATGAGTATAATATCACCGCTACTCTAAAGGGCTATGAATACTATGCTTTGTTATGGGCTGCTTGTGTTGGTGCCCTTTTGACTGTTATTCTCAACTGTTTTGCCATCTGTTGTGGTAGAACTAGTTCTAAACAAAGAGCACCAGAAGCTCAACCTATGATGGCTTACCAAGAAAAGATTTAGGTATCTTTTTTTTTTTAAAGGTTGTATTATAATGCGAGATTTGGGTTATATCATTAAGGTTAAAGGTTTATTCATTTCGAAGGTCACTGTCATTCGCTAAAGGTAGAATTGAAGATATATTTCTGTCTTATATTATTAGTTAAAAGCTTGAAACAACAGCAAAAAAAAAATAAGAAAACTCTACATTATATTTCAACGAAATTGTAAAGTAATATAACATTTTCTGATTATTCAAAACATATTACCCCTTATTAATCTACTGAATATTCAAATTGTTATCAGAACATCATCAGGCTTGTAAACAATCTTCCAGTTCAAAGAACTGATAACTTCACTATTGATATTGTTGAAGACGGTTTCATCTAAGACCAGATCAGCAGTAAACCCTAGCCATGAGCCCCAGACGTATCTAGGCAATGTTGAGGCAGGCGTGCTTGGGACTGTTTGTATCTGTTGAGAATCTGCACTCTCGCCAAGTTTTGATTCACCTCGTTCGTTGAATCTGACCTTACCTGACACATTAACAATCATCGTACCGGTTCCTGGTATTTGGTGGTAGTCCAGTGAGGTTATATTATGCTGTGATAACGGGAACTTGAGCCAATAATCTTGGAATGCTAGTTTCCCTGCTATAGGATTCCCATCTATTATCACTGGAGATGTTTGTTTCAACTGTGGTAGGAATTGTGACTTATATGTCTCTTGATTAGACTGAGCAGCATTGAACTGGATATCCAGCGTTAAGAAAAGGTCCTTGATGATCTTCTCGAGTTGGGTGCCTTGATCCACCATCTCTAACTGTGTGTCTTGTGTAACGTGGTGCGATGTCTTCTCATGGCACTCGATGGATGATCTTCTTTCGAAACACTCTCAAAATCGTGAAAGATGATTATAGATTAGTAATTACTTATGTAAATATCTACTTGCAAAACACTATTTTAGGAAATATCCGAATTTGATCATACGCTGTGTATTTCTGAGAATTACTAGCAATAATCAGCGTACATTTCGGAACAGTTTAATGGTCCCTTTCCTTTAGGAACAATGAGAGTGGAAATGGAAATGGAAATGGATATGGCAAGGGTTTGAGGTGAGATAACGAGCTGTCTTTAATAACAAAACTACTTGTTCAGAGGGGATCTCTCTGTGGCAACCGGTTTCTCGCATAGCAATGACGAGCTGCGTCGTATTTATTTCCAGCTGCGCCTTCTGGCTCAGTTGGCTCTTATTATTGGAAACGTGCTAGCCCAAAAGAACCAAGAGAATCGAATCACTGAGACACTTTTGGCTATTTTCTTCGATTTAGTAGATAATGGAGATTGAATCCCTGTTCACTCTTTCAGCTGCTTCTTCTTCTTCCTCTTCTTCTTTTAATACTACTTCTTTCAAGATGCCACAGATATGTCAAAGTCATCCATCGCATACTTATCAATATCCCTACTGCTCTCTATAGCGTCCTTAGTGATTCTATCATACTCTTTGTTTACACAACCATCCTTGAAATCGTACAATAATGATATGAGTCTTTTCACTGTTAACCTGACAAACATTAAGCTTGAGTTTGTGTTCAATGGAACAAGTGGCTACGTTCCAAACACCCCTTCTTATCCAACAGACAGGTACTCCTTTGAGAACTCTGGGTTATCACAATTCTATTACATCGGTGCATTTGGGTACTGTCCTAGTGATCCTGAGAAGAGTTGCTCAAAGCCTGCACCGAGTTATTCCTTTGACATAAAGCAAATTCTGCAGAATGAAGTGAACAGAAACATGATTGACTACCGTGCTCTAAGGAATGACTTCGTGAGAGTGGAAACAACATCAAGTCCTGGTCGAAATGCTGGAAATGGTACAAAGATGGTAAGAAATGGGCTCAATGGTCTTTATGCAGTGATAGCGATTACTGTTATTGGTATAGCTATTCACTTATCCTCTTTGGCAATTGATCTCTTTGGTTCTAGAAGGAATCCAAACAACCTTCAATGGATCGTTGTTTCTACTGTCATTGGCGGTGGTTGTTGTTTTCTGTCGAGCTTAATCCTTTTAATATCAACCATCATCATCGTAACTAACTCAAACAGTGTGATCAGCAGATTCAAAGGTCTGTATGGGGAAAAATCTGGTATAACAATTATTAAAGATTCAAATATGTCATACATTCTTTTGGGTGTGTCGTTGGCTGTTGATGTCGTTTCAGCTCTATGGACTCTAGCATTGCCCTTACTGTTCAGTGCTATCAATAAGAATTTAAAAGATGTTGGACCAGATCAACATGTGAGGATCTCGCCTAATGAAGAGCCAACACCTGCTTATGATTACAATAACTACACCACAGAGATCAACACGAATTCACTGCCTTCCAAGGATGAAGATAATGTCGATGTGGAGGACCTACCGAGATACGAAGACATTCGCAAACACAAAGTTTTGAACCCATGGTATGATATCATTGATGGGGATAATTCAAGAAGAAATGTGCTAAATAGTAGTTAAAACTCTACAATTATATATTCTTTGAATATGCTATTAAATGTTTGTTCTAATTAATTACGGGTACAATTTTCTATTTCTTTGATTTTCTCTTTAATTTTTGTACCAATGATTGGACATCATTATTACCACTCTCTTCTAATTTTCTCTTCTTCTCCTTCTTCTTATCGCTGGTTTTATCTCTCTTTTTCTCTAGTTCTTTATCACCTTCATCACGACGTTTATTACGTTCCTCCAGTATCTTATTCATAGTTGAGGTTTTCTTGAACTGTGGTTGGGTTGGATCGATGGCAAAATCATGAGATGTGAAGATCTCGTTGAATCTAGGATCATTCAAATCGGCTTTGAAATCATCCTCTATGATCTTGTCTTTGTTCTTGTGTTTGGATTTCTTTCCTTTCTCCTTTTCGGATCTTACTAGTTCCTTCAAGTTGAAATGTTGTGGTTTAGGTTTACCATCTTCATTATCTTCATCCATCATCAATAGCTCTAGTTCTGCTTTAGATTTATCACCATCATCATGATCTTTATTTTTATGTTTTTTGGACCTGTCTTTACTCTCAGCTTTAGCTTCTCTTCTCTCCTCAACTTCTTTCTGCTTGAGTTCCTTAACCTTGTCTTTTCTAGCCTTACGACGTTCTTTGGCTTTACGTTTCAGTTTCTCTATAGCTGATTCCTCTTCTTCTTGAGCTTGTTTTCTTTCTTCAGCTTTCTCATCTAGACCTGGTGTGAACGTGATTTCCATATCAAGATCATCCTCTTTATGATCACCACCACCCCTTGCAAAGATGTCCTGGTTACCAATCTTTGTACTTGAGCTAACAAGGTTTTTATATTTGTTCTTTAGGTCTTCAGTTCCTTGTTCATTCTCATCGTCACTATTATCAGACGCTAGGTACGCTTTGAAGTCCATATCATCCAATTCTCTTTGACTGAAGGCTTTGGAACTCATCTTGACTCTTTCAGCAGGTGTTTCATCCCATGTCAATTTGACTTTGGAGTGCTGCAAAGCATCAGTAACAAATCCTTCAGGTTTATAGTTGGATGGGATTTTGGAACAAGAATCTCTTGGTTCATCATCAGAGAATTCCATTTCATCTGGGATGAATCTTAAATCGAATAAATTGGCAGTTGATTCGTACTCAGTACCATCACAACTGTCATAGATAGCTTTTGCAGTTTTGCTTGAGTCACACGTTACAACGGCATAGTAATATCTTAGTCTTTGTAGTTGATATTTTCTTAAACTTTTAGAATCATAATCTTCGGTACCATCACCTTCTTCGTATAAATCTTTAGCTTCGATCTCCGAGTCTGAATCTGAATCGTCTTCATGTTTCTTAGACTTCTTTGATTTTTTCTTGAAAACATCACGAGGAGGACCTTCAATATCTTCTCTTTGCATTCTATCCTTACCAAATTCAGAAGGATATATGGAAACATCTTCGATTAACCCATCGGCAGGAACAAAACTTTGGAAAGTAGCTAATAGATCAACAGATTTGACATGATCCCAGTCCAAATTCACCACAGCAAATCTTTTGGAAGGTTCTGTTTCCTCTGGTTTCCCATTGTCTCCTGATTCATCCTCTTCTTCACTTTCTTCATCACTTTCCTCATCGGAACTTGATTCATCACTCGAGGATTCATCTCCAGAGGAGACATCCCCCAGTCCTTCGCCACGAGCATGGTCTAGTTTGGATGTCACAGCATCTGATTCGACTTCTGATTCTGACTCTGACTCTGGTTCTGATTCTGGTTCTGGTTTATCTTTTTTCAACACTTCTTCATCATCTGATTTCTCTTCTGATTTCTCTTCTTCTGAATTGTCGTCTTCGCTTTCTTCAATCTTCTTCTTTATATCTTTCTTATCACCCTTCTTGAAATACTTATCAAAAGTATCGTGTCTATCCTGAACTTTTCTACCATATTTATCAATTTTAGATTTCTTCTTTATAGAAGTCAAATCGGAATTCTTGAATCTATCATCGATCTCCATTTTGAAGTCGTTTCTCTTCGGCATTTTGAAACGAGGATCATTATGGACGCTCTTGAAACGCTCATCGGACGTAACTGTCTCCTTCTTGGCCATCTTGAACTGATTAAATGTTGTGATTTATGTCAATGCCAAAATCTTGGATCGATGAGCTTTTCAAATTTTATTTTTTTTTCTTTAGTTAGTGGGACGGCAGTGGGTGCGCAACGTTGCCTTATTTGGAAATTGAATTATACATACACATACTTAATGCGATTACCCGGTCTCTGGGCTCTATAAATAATGGTACAAATTTCACAGTAAAAGTCCTGTTTTAATAGTGAACATTGCTTCTTTGGAATATCTCTATCACAAGACCCAGACTTAATTTATCCTCTTTTATCTCTGACCGATCTTCCTTCCTTGTGTCTATACAAATACAAATGAGTACAAAGTGTTGCGCACAATCATAGGAAAAATCACAGAAGATTCCACTAATCAAGCATTAAAACTACCGAATCGCCCTCTTCAGAAGAACAATGGGTCAGTCGTCAAGTACCGCAGCCACTGCGCATGCGCAGCAGAAGACAGTGACCAACGAGCAGCTCATGAAGCTGTTCAACCGTGCTTGCTTGAAACAGTTTGAGCCAGTCGAGCTCGTGTCAATACAGACAAACCTGGACCTGAGCGACAAAGACAGGAACGAGGTGATTAATGAGTTGGAGTTCCAGAACATGATTGGTCTCGTGAATGATGACAACCACACACATCTTGTGAAACTGCTGTACAGTTTTGTGAAGACATTGAGCCAGTTCCCGTTGCTGAACCATCTCCACAATCATCACATAAATCAGCTTAATTATCATAGTTTACTAAGGGTGATTGTATTATTGAACCGACAACGATGCTCGAAACTACTCACAAATGAGTTTGATTACGTCAAGCTAATCTTTGTATGTCTTGCTATTGAATCATCAAGCGTTTCAAAGGAAAAAGTCGATGTCCAACCGGATACTCAGTTGTTGACATTCAAGAATGAACTGAGTGTCTCATGGTTAGATTCAGAAGTGTTCCAAAGTTTTGATGGGATAGACATTGATGAGTTGAAGATTTCAGCTGTTGATTTATTGGAGATTGTCACATTCTTACTTGCGATTACAAGGTTAGAGCCACCAGAGTCAGTGTCTTTGTTCCGAAATAGTTTCAAGCATTTTGATGAATACAAGACCCATGCTCTATCAATCTTGAAAACAATGAATCCAGAGATTATAATATCAGGAATAAATGAGGTCACGATCAGCTTTGAACAGTTCAATAGAACTATTTTGACGGTGGCACCTAATCTATTACATCCATTTTCTCAATTGCTAGAATCACTTTTATTTATAAATCCTCAATCACTAGATGAGAAAGAGACTACACCAATCATTAAACCTATACATACCACTTCAAAACTCATAAACGAATTCACTCTAGCACAGTTATCTACATTCTTACCCAAAGAGTTGGTATATTCAAATATAAGGAAGCTCTACGTTGGATCTGATTCTGGATTCTCTATGAGATCTTTTGAATCCAAAGCATTCAAATGGAATGCACCAACCATTTTACTTCTGAAAGGGAAAAGAATCCCACAAAGTTCAAACGCGAGGTTTATCAGATATAAGAATTTCAAAGAAGAATTCCCTGTTTTTAAAGGGTCTCAAACCGAATATCAAAACGATAATGATGATTTGATTTATGGTGTTTACGTTGACCAGCCATGGAGAATAACTAACAAGGAGTGCTTTGGTGGTTCCAATACGATGATTTTCCAGCTTGGACCACAGCAGAAGATCTTCAAGAGTGGTTTGAGTGCTAAGAATCTCGTTTATTTCAATACCGTTGGTGGTGGGATTGGATTTGGGAATCAACAACCTCTAATCAAGAACAATTTTAAAAGATACCAACCGGGGAATGTGTCCTTAACTATTGATTCAACTTTAGAGTTCGGCGTGTTTAGATATTTGGGAATGGGAGGTGAGTTCAAATCCGTTGATTCATATGATGTTAATAATGAATACGAGGATAGATTCTTAATCAACGATGTCGAAGTATGGGGATGCGGTGGTGAAAAAGAGCTTGAGGAACAGAACAAAAGATGGGAGTGGGAACAGAGAGAAGCAAAAAGAAGACAAAACGTTAATCTTAAAAGCATTGGTGAGGATCGTGCCATTCTGGAAATGGCTGGACTCGTTGGTCAGAATCAAAGTGGTGGTTCTGTTTGAAAAAGAGAAAATACATTAGTTTTGAGTTAGCGCTATTTTATATAGATCTATATTTATTTCATTTATAACTCATTTGGACTTACCTTTATTCACTAGTTTCTTCTTAACGTGCTTTTTCATCTTTGTTTTTCTCTTCTCCTTAGCTTCTTCTTTAGCCTTCAGTTTTCTGAGCTTCTTATCGTCTTTGTCTTCGTATTTCTTTCCCTTCAACTCGACAGGTCTTTCTTGCCATTCCTTCTGTTTAGTTTCACCTTCCTCATCTTCATCATCCTCATCATCCTCATCTTCATCACTATCATAATCGCTATCATCCTCATCATCTTCTCTAGCGTCACCTTGTTGTCCTTCTTCATTACCAGTCAAATCTTTCAAAGTATCAATCTTACCATCGGTGAATTTATCAAAGTCTCTCTCTTCCAAATGGTTCAAAGATCTAACCAAATGGATTGATCTAAACACTTCATCATTCTCAATCTCTTGGGAATCACCAGATTTCAAAGGTAATGTACTGATAAATTCCAATAATGTTTCCTTCTCATCATTAGCGATCTTTAACGTTTTCAAGTCTTCAATAACGAACTTGAATATCAATCTTTCCGATACCACATCGATACCCTTTTTCATGAAGAAATCATTAACGTTCTTGATATCCATTCTTAAGAAATCGAGACTCATTGGATGTTCAGGTTCAACAGATTGGGAAACATCAAAGATGTATAGTTTCCCTTGATGCACAATAGAATTATATTCACTCAGATCCGCATGAACCAACCGACATTTCTGATACATGAATCTTATGCAATATATCATCTCATGATAGAACTTAATCACTTCTTCCAAATCCTGGAACTTATAGTCTCTTAATTTTGGGGAAGGGAATCCATCACCATTTGATAAGAATTCCATTATTAAAACATGTGATTTCAGATCGATTGGTTCGGGACTATTCATCCCGTTTGTATGCAATCTCTTCAAATTTCTAAATTCTTTCTCTGCCCAAATCTTGATCATCTTTCTTGGATTATGTTGTGATCTAGCGT
The DNA here is from genome assembly GCA_030556525.1 of Wickerhamomyces quercuum. NCBI lineage: Eukaryota > Fungi > Ascomycota > Saccharomycetes > Phaffomycetales > Wickerhamomycetaceae > Wickerhamomyces > Wickerhamomyces quercuum. Next base: position 107,426 of record JAKTUE010000017.1, read on the forward strand.
TTCTGAATCTGAACTCACCATCAACGTATCTTTCCCTATCTTTAAACACCAGGATGGATGTCTTGTAGACCTTGACAGCGTATTCTTTACCTTCTGACTCCTTTTCAGCATGGTAGACATTAGCCTCTTTACCAGTACTCAAACAACCATTAACTTTTGAGATCGTACCCTTTTTGATCAGTTTAACTATGAAGTTGATCGTTCTTGGATCCAGCACGTTCTCCACAGTGGCTCTGTCGGCTTTATCCTTCGAGAGTTGTTTTTGTTTAAAGATGAACTCGTCCGTTTTGATTATATCAGAGTATTTAGTCAGGATTTTCGCCTTATCAAGATGCTTGTTTGTGGTGGTATTATTGGTATTCTTTGGTGTGGAAGATGAAGATCCAGTAGATACAGTTACTGGATTTTCCTGCTCCAAATCGGAATCAGACAGCTCTGAGTCTGAGGAAGAGTCTGAATACTCCTCTATGTCGATATTTGATAATCTCTCCTCCAGCTCAGTCATGTTTTTCTTCACTCTTTTTTATCAGTTGAGAGAGTTTTGGAAAGAAGCTCATCTCTTTTGCCCAAAGGAAAAAATTCCAGTATAGAAAAAATATTCAAACAGGAAATATTCGCGGGAGTACCAGCACGGACATAAAAATTTAACGAGTAAACAAACAAAAGAACCACTCATTTTGGATCTCGTTGTTCTGCTCGTAATCGATAAGTGCTTGAACGATGTCACTGCTCCACAGGTTACCGCTTCCAGAAGTAAGAATAGACTAATCAAGAACATAAAAGTTAAATTAGTACTAATTCCCACCCCATCTAGAAATTCTTTTCATTTCTGCCTCTTTACATCGGTGTTGAGACCATCTTGGGTGTCGCCATCTTGAACAAACTCAGTGGGATATATGGTATCCTATCGATCTTCACTGGCCATCCATTGGATTTCTTCCAGTGGTTTTTCTATATAAGTTCGATTCTTATAGTGCCGTTTTATCTAATTGGATTCACACATATCTTGAAACCAAAAGTGTTGGAATTCGCACCTATTGTTATCATATTCAGCGTTGATACCATCACTAGTTTCTTGTTCATTGTTGGGTTTGCTGTACAATGGGTTTATAATGAGGATGTCACGATTGAGGAGGTCCCAGGCCAGGATTATTCAAAGAGTGCTACTCAGTTTTATGAGTATGGTTGGATTATCTTTTTGAGTGTTTTGATCAATGGGCTTAGGGTTTATTTTAATTTGGTTATTGTGAGTTTTTACAAGAAGTTGATCAAGTTCAATAAAACACAGGGGATCTCTGATGTTCATGATGATGATGAGTTGGATTTGAAGAATAAGCCAAAATGGAGACAATGGTTGTTTAAATTACAATATGCTAGTTATAGATTCTTGAACGGTAAGCTATAGATCGGGGAGTGTGATTGTAAGAATATATCATTATATATTACACTCAAACAGAAAGGATTATGATTATTAGAAAGAAAATATTAAATAGCTATCACTTAATTAAGGATCAATCTTCATAAAAAGGCATTAAATATAAAGGTTTTAATTTAGAAAATTGTAAGAAGATTATTAGAAGAAGATTTGAATCAACTTAATAGGAATGGCAACAGAACAACTAATAACTAAGACCAAGAAATAGCAAAAAAAAAGTCCAACAAAAAATGGAGAAATGGAGACCAAAAAGGTGCATAGAAAGGTTGCGAGCTAAAAAAAAAAGTCTGAGGAGGCTAAAAATGGCAAAAACAAAGAGAATGGCATTAATTATTTGTTTAAAAATGTGGATAGAATGCAGAAGAAGAAGAAAGGGTTTAATCTATAGTTCAGTAATGAAAGTAGTTTCAACCCAAGCAATTGAAGTTTCTTGTTTACCCTCAACGTCAATAGTCAAATTATTCCAAAATTGGTAAATGTATGGTTTAGTACCAGCAACACCTTGAACAATGTTCTTAACAAAGTTTGGAATTTCACTCATGACATCAACTCTTTCCATTAGATTCAAATCACCAAAGATTTTTACTTCAACTTTGCCTTCACCTTTAGCAACCTGTTCATCGGAGACTGAAGGACTCACACCATGTAAGTTGAACTCAATGGCATTTGGTCTTGGCCAACCAACTTCATCGATCTCTTCTTTTTGATGGATGACATCGTTATTGATAGAAGTAGAGATGATACCTTCATCATTTGAAACGAAGGCGATTGAAACTTTAGTTGAAGCATACGATTTTGGAGTGGTGAATTCCATGACAACAGCACTGGTGTCATTAGAATGGAAGTTTAAGAAATTCCAAGTGGCAGCAGCGTGATGTGGTTTCATACCTTGTAAAGCCATAACAAACATGGAAAGACCATTGATTTCATAAGTTGTTTCTTCTGTTGTTTGAGTGTCTTTAGAGGTGATGGTACCTTCGACCCTGTTTCTTGGCCAAAAGACGTGTCTCATTGAACCCCATGGTTCTTCCAAGTTATCACCGTAGTACGTGGTACCATTTGAGCCAATCTTAGCAGCAGGAGCAACTTTTGTGAATTTCAAATCAATCTTTGATTCTTCATTAACATTAGAAATAAAGTGATACTCGGTATTCTCCTCATTCAATTCAATCTGTAAATCTTTAGCGTAGAAGTTGTTACCTTTAATGATGAAGTCTTCTAACTTGGTTGATGTCCAGATTTGCTTGTTGTTCTTAGTATCGAAGATCTTGAAAGTGAACTGGGCGGTAGTATGGATACCAACGACATTTGAATGGATCACCTGAGCAAACCCAGTTAGCCCTTTTTCCAAATCTGTGAAGTAAAAAGTCTGTGTTTCGACATTGGTGAAGGCAGGAGATAACCACTTGAACTCGTCTCTGGTTGCCTCTTGGAATGGTTGTTTATCCTTGACAGTATCAGTGATGGCGTGAATGTACTCTGGACCGTATTCCGGCTCAGCGATACCGGTGACAGCGGAAAGACCACCTTGGACCCACTTTAGCATTGTGTATGAGTGTTTCTGTGTGTGTGTAAGTGTGAGCTTGTTAGTTTTTTCACAGTTGCTGGTGGTTTGTTTTCAACTGGAAAAGTTAGAGCGATGAGATGATGCGAATAGGAGAAGAAAGAGTAAGGAAGAGCGCACTGGTAAAATTGAGTGTGTTTTGGTAAAAAAGCAGTTGTCTTCTTTGATTGTCGAGATGGAAACAGTTTTTTTGTGCTTCAATGGAGAAATTAGAAGAAGTTAAGAGAGGAATGCTCAGATTTGTGCCGTTGCTTTCTGAAGGACCTTTTTTTCTTTTCTTGTGCTTGTTTTTGTTTTTGTTTGTTTGATTTTTTGGATTTGGCCATCTAATTTTTTTTTCGCTTTCCCTTTTCGCTCTTTTCGCTTTCCCATTTCCCTTTTTGGTCTTTTTCGTCTTTTTGCGCAAAGTGGCGAACCATCCGGCTGATCTGCGGACATCGGCGCAGATCCGCGCAAATCCGCGCAAATCACCCGGATGGGGCATAATAGTGCTAGTGCTTAGGTAATGATCTTGCACACACAATGCACCAGAAGGGACACACAGCAGCGTGTGGGAATATCGCTACCGATACACAATACTCCACTTATCAAGTAACAATCATTCAAATCGGTTGACAGTTGTTCAGTTATAAGCAGTTAGTTGTTTGTTGAGTTCCCTCTGGCTGACTCTCACATTCCTCTCGACTGTCCCCTCTGTCACCACCCTTTCTTTTTTGTTGGCTGGTGCACTTTTTTTTTCACCGGATTTTGCTTCTTTTGATATCCAACAACTGACTTGGACTGGCCTGGACTGACTGATCTGTCTCTACGCTTGTTCTTCTTACTACTACTAATCTTATTCTTATTCTTCCACTTCTTACCCCTACTCACCTCACACCTTTCCCACTCAGCTAACAATTAGAACCAGTCACCCGAAGCAATGTCCTCCACCTACAGGCTGCTGCCAGTGACACCCTCCCAGGCCTCCAAGACCCACCTCTTCACCATCAAGTTCAACCCAGAGTTCCAGCAACAGCTCATAAAGCATGCTTCAGACTCCACCTCCACCACACACAACAGCATCAAGCTGATCGTACGAAACGGTGAGCTTTCTATCAAGATCAGCAACCAGTCCCAAACAGCTTACAAACTACAGAACCTCCCAGAATCCTCCAGAGTCGAGATCTACAAGAAGTTCTCGAGCTCCACCTACAAGAATATCGGCACTCTCGACTCAAAACTGGTCACAACCTCACCGGTCTCCTCTCCAAACATCACCAATGCTGAACCCGTTCCAAACCAGTCAGCAAATACAAATGCTACTACTAGTACAACTACTAGTTCCACTGCCAAAAAGACTTCTCCTCCTCCATCAAGGTTGCAACTGCTGACTAAAAAGGCCATAAACCCATTATCATACGGTCCCATGAAGGTGGAAGATATCATTGGCAGGTTCAAGCTAACTGAAGAAGAATCAAAACATATCTTAAAGAAGATTGCAATGCCGTATGACCCTGAGAACCAAGTCATCAAGACGTATCCATTGACAAAGATAATAGATAAGCAATATAAAGGGAAATACTATGTTTTAAACTATGGTTCATATAAAGATCTGACCTTTGATAAGAAGCTAATGCCTGAGGAATTCGACAAGTTGAAGAAGAACTGCTTACTGGCCTTTGATTATTTGAAGTACCCTTCGAATCATCCGGCTAGAGAAGCACTCAACTCAAAATCTCCAACATTACCTTCAAGATCCAAGATCGAATCAGGGAAACTGTCTTCTTCAAGTGCAAAATCCTCAAAAATCAGTTCCTCTTCAAATGATATCAAACCACAATCCATTGAAGTGAAACCACAGAGGAAAAAACAGGAATCACCTCCTCCTGTTATGGGTTCGGATTCTGACCGTTCTAATAAATCCTCCATTTCCTCAACTTCCTCCAAATCATCTAAAACATCCATTTCATCATCATCATCCAGTACTACAACGTCATCATCTTCAGTTTTATCCACATCATCAAGTACAACTACAAACTCCAATAATTTCACCACATCGCCAGAAAAGAAGAGAAAATTACAACAACGTGATGAAGATTATTTCAAAGATCTTGCTAATCGTTTCAGATCAAAATATAAAGAATATGAGAAGTTATACAAATCTTTAGAAGTATCACATAATAAAGACGTTGAGCAGATTAAAAGACTATATGAATTGCATAAGAATTTGGAAAGTTGGAAGAAACAACTATGGAATAGTGTCACTTCTAATACAGAAAGAGAAGGTGTCCAAAAAAAGGAAATTAAAAGCTAAAACTGCTAGATCATATTTGAAATTGTTTTTTTTAATAAATAAATATACTAGCTATTTGTCATTTACATACCCCAGTAGTTATATACCCACTGGAAAATCATTTGTAAAATTATTATTATCATTAAGAGATTATACGCAGTTCGGTATTTCAGTAGTAGGTTTCATATTCTATGACCTGGAACTAACCCAAACAAAACGCTCAAAACAGTAGCCAGCACAAGAACTAAAAACAAAACCCATAATGCTCTTCTTCTTAATAAATCCTTCACGAAGGGTTCTTTTAAATTCTTCACTATCTTCTGAATCTTTATATTTTTATAAGAGGATGATAATTCTTGATTATCGCTATATCCTAGAAAAACGAATACTGGATCCAATTTGAACAGGAAACTCATCAACAGATAACTTCCCAACAGGAATGGAACTATTATCACGGCTCTTATGGCTTTTGGCTTGACATCAACAAATATCAAAGTATAACTAATCCAAAACCCAGCAAATAAGAAGAAGAACCCCAGGAGCAGTCTTATCAATGATGATCTTGAAGTGACGTTATGTAATGCATTTTGTTGTAGGAAGAAAGGTAATGATTCTCTTTCCATTGCAGAATAGACGTAATTCTTTGCATCTTCGAAAACATCAGGATCATCACGACCTTGGATATCAACATCATGTCTTATTTTTCTAATGATACGATCTGGGATCACTAATTTCTTGGATGAGTTTTCTTGGAAATAGGTGTTTAACAAGTTTTTCGATGATGATTTTAAAGTGGCTCTAGTTATGTTACCATTCTTCACATTAGAGATATATTTCTCTAATTGTTCTGGAAGCACCCTCGTTGAATTTCTCACTGGTGAATTAGAACGACGATGTAAATCCGCTGCGAACACTTTTCTTGGTAAGCTTAAAGGTTCGTATGGATCTTGTGTGTAATGGTCTTCTTCTTTGTGTTGCTCAGATGTACCCTGGTGTTGTTGTTGTTGTTGTTGTAATTCAGGTGATGTATTAAAAATGGAACTCAATCTAGATTCTGGGATGTTGACGTATTCGTTACCTTGTAGGAATGAGGAGACTCTTTTGTTATCTTTATCATCGAGGAATCCCTCACTCAACAAAGCCTCCAGTAATAATGAAGAACTAATGGAATCTCTAGCTTCTTTAGATTTCAACATTTCTTGATCCTCAGCATCTTCATAATTCGAACTAGTATGTTTCTGTTCGCTTGAACTATTCTTAAAATACTTCTCATCAGATGAAGATTTATGTTTCTCACTCAACGACAGACTCTCTCGTAGCCCTTTAACGTAGTCTTTACACAGTCTTAAATGAGTCACAACATCAATCCAAAAATCAAGATAATCAACAGCACCTTGATAATCTCTTATATAAACGTAAAAACTCCATAGATCCACAGGAGCCTCTGTTCTTCTGTTTAGTATCTCATAAAGGGTGGGAAGCCTATTCAAAGACTGGTGGTTCAGTTCATTAAGGCTATTTCCATCAGCGTTTTGGATCAAATTATCGTATGAGCGTAGGTATGGGGAGTCTTTGACTAGTAAGTTATCTATATCAGAATTAGGCAGTAGTGTTTGTTTAGTGGTGAGTTTTGCCGGGGACGAGACCATCCTTCAGCTACCGTAATGTTATGTATGTGATATACGTGGTTTTGTGCTGCTTGTTCTTTTTGTTATTTCGAAGTGTCAGCTCAGCAAAATCCTCAGAATGTGTCTCTTCTCATTTGTTTCTCAGTGTCTTTTTTTTTTCCACATTCTCTTTTGGTTATTTTATTTCGTTTGTTTACTTTTGGCCCAAAAAAGCGGCAAAGAGCTTGCGTTATGTCAGACCACTGCACCAGAAGAAGAAAAAAAGTGCAGTGCGTTCGGTGTTCGATCCTGGAGTGGAGAGTTATCTTCTGTGATTAATAATATATTAAATAATCGACTAAAAAAAATGCTAAAAAAAGAGCTTGTTTTGTGGAGTTTGTGGTGGTCATTCCCCAACGGTATTGTGCGATAAGAGAGCCAATCACACACACATACACACGTTCAATAATAATTGCTCACTTGCTTGCTCAGTTATTATAGCAAGTGTGGACACTTTTGAAGTGTGTGACTCTTTAGTTTTGAAGTGTGTGAAGTAGAGCAGCACAGCAATGAAACACCACCATTCAGAGGGTATTTCTGGAGTGTCTAGAGCTTGTACTTGTGCTTGTACTCGTGTTGAGGTTCGCGTTCAACAAACAGCATTACGAATCAATCTGCCCTACAGTTTTCTGCACTCTACAGGCCCTTCGAGATGATGTTAGAAACGTCTGAAAGTAGTGTCTCTCCTCTGTGCTGATTATTTACTGTACCGGTCCATCCGTCTCTCTCTCTCTTTCTACTTCTCTTTCTCTGCTCAAGTTATCTTTTGTTCGTGATCTTTCTTTTTTTCCCAGGTTTCTCGTTTATCCATGTGCTTCAATTCTTTTTTTTTTTTTTCCGATAATGCTTCTCTCTACATGTGCATCGTGGGATCCCAACAGCGTATAATTGTGAGACACAAGAAATATTTTATTATAAAGAAAGATGGAACTCCCCACCAAATGTTGTGAATCACAGCCTCGTGCCAGCTTGAGAAACCGATACTTCAAGCTCATGTCTAAACTGAACAATATCACCATAACGATGCAAGATATTATGCCTAATACTCCAGACTCTTCCACAGACGATATAAAAATAGCCTCTTACTTTGAAATAGAAGAGAAAAACAATTACCCTACCCTTATAAGTAAGAGATGCCAACTTTATAAGAAACTCACCGTTGGTTTCTTCATATCATCATTGCTTCTACTTCTTTGTCTTATTTACATAATTTGTACTTTGCTGAATCCTTTCTTCATACAGGACTTCTTTGCTCGACCACATGGACTTGCTATAATGAACCATGAAAAGTTCAACCCTCTCTTCACAAGCATTGAACATTTGAATAAAGATAAAGCGATATTACCTATCCATTCACATAATGACTACTTGAGAAGTTCCCCTTTATTTGATGCTTTGCGATTAGGTATAGACTCTGTTGAGGCTGATGTTTGGAGTATTCCATCTCAACAACAACAGCGAGATCTAGAAGAAAATGGAGCTGATAATACCCTATTTGTTGGTCATCACAAAATATTCCTATCAACTTATAAAACCCTGGAAAACATGTATTTGAATCCCATTGAAAACTTATTAGACCAGGTGAATTCCAAGAATGTTGCTGGTTTTCCTCAATCAAACAATCAACAATATGGTGTGTTTTATAATGATCCATTAAAGACACTCTACCTCATCATTGATTTTAAGAATGATCCTACCAATACTTTTATTAAATTACAGAGTTCATTAAAACCTTTCATAATGAAGAACTACTTAACTACATATAACACCGAGACTAATGAATGGTCCTATGGTCCCTTGACTATTATAACAAGTGGTCTTTCTCCATACGAACAAATTAAAGAACAAACCATTAGAAACTGTTTTGTTGATGCGCCATTGAAAGAACTATTGAATGATGAATCGTTTGAAGTATTCAAATCAAGATACTCATCGGAAATCAGTATATTTGGTTCTGATTCTTTAAAGACCATCACTGGTTCTAAAAAGGCTCTCAACAACAATGATGGATTAAACGATCAACAGATATCTGATTTAAAGAAAACCATAGAAAGATCACATGAGTTGGGGATCAAGGCAAGAATATGGGAAACTCCTTCATGGCCTATTGTTCAGAGAAATAAAGTATGGGACCAGTTGCTTGAACTGGGTGTTGATTTGCTAAACGTGGATGACCTTCGAGGTGCAGTCAACCTGTTCTGAGTTGAACTCAATAACAATAGAAATGAACCTAGACTGAATGTGCTATAACAATGTAAAATATAAATAATTAACTAACTAGACTAAAATAGATGTGCTACTACTACTAAATATAAATATAGAAGAAGTGTAAACATGCGTTGCCTAATTGAGATTTGTGATTTACCCAGAAGGGCAATTATCGCGGGAGTTTCTAACCGGTACGCGCAGCAGAGGCAGCAAACGCGTTTCAAAAAACGCTGAGAAGAAACAAAATTTCACTTGCTTTCCGACACTCTCCAGAACAGCAGGCGTTTATAACAAAGTGCTACAAAAGTAAGTACAGGACTCAATTGGAGGCGTATTTGGGTGTGCTATTCGTGAAGCCCGCTCAATTTCAGGTTGCCAGGGTTTTTGAGCGGTCGTCCCGTCGCATTTACCCGTCAAAATGGTTTACCCGCCCGCCGTCCCTTTACTTATCCCACACTCTCTCACTAGTTTTGTTACTAACTTTTACCCCCTGAATCGAAGAACAAAGAATTAAAAGCAAAAGAAGCAACAAAAAACAAGATGCATAGAACTTACTCCCTAAGAAACTCAAGAGCCCCAACCGCTTCCCAGTTGCAATCCCCACCTCCACCAACTTCCACCACCAAAACTGGCCGTTTTTTCGGTAAAGGTGGTATCGTCAATTCTTTAAGAAGAAGCACTGCTGGTCAATTTGGTCCTGAATTATCTAGAAAACTATCAACTTTAGTCAAGATTGAAAAGAACGTTTTGAGAGGTATCGAAGTCGTTGCCAATGAAAGAAGAGAAGTTGCCAAACAATTATCCTTATGGGGTGAAGATAACGATGATGACGTTTCTGACATCACCGATAAATTAGGTGTTTTAATCTACGAAATTGGTGAATTGGAAGACCAATTCATTGACCGTTATGATCAATACCGTTTGACTTTGAAATCCATTAGAGACATTGAAGGTTCCGTCCAACCTTCAAGAGAACGTAAACAAAGAATCACCGACAAGATTGCTTATTTGAAATACAAAGATCCTCAATCCCCAAAAATCGTTGTTTTAGAACAAGAATTAGTCCGTGCTGAAGCTGAATCACTAGTTGCTGAAGCTCAATTATCCAACATCACTAGAGAAAAATTAAAAACCGCCTTCAACTATCAATTTGATTCCTTAAGAGAACATTCTGAAAAATTAGCCTTGATTGCTGGTTATGGTAAAGCCTTATTGGAATTATTGGATGATTCTCCAGTCACTCCAGGTGAAACAAGACCAGCTTATGATGGTTATGAAGCCTCAAAACAAATCATCATTGATGCTGAGAATGCCTTGGCTTCATGGACTTTAGACCAAGCTCAAGTTAGACCAACTTTAAGTATCAGAAGAGCTGAAGATGAAATCTACGATGAAGAAGATTTGGCTGCAGAAGAACATTTAGCTGAACAAGAATGGAATGAGGAAGAAGAGCAACAAAAAGTTGCTGCTTAAGCAGCAGAACATAAAGAAAAAGAAAAACGAACAGTAAAAAGACCTTTTTTGTGAGTAATCTTTAGGACAAACAATGTCTTTCTGAGAAGGATGATTTGATTTTTGTGTATTTTTTATATACTTTGTTTTTAGTGTCTCTTCCTTTTTTGTCCTTTCCCCGTTGTTTATTGGTGTTTTACTTCATTTTTTATTCGTCGTTTATTCCATTTATGTTTTTAATTGGGGTTGTTATGTTGTGTTGTATCATTTGACAGTGTTTTATTTTGTTAGTGGTATATATTCCTTCTTCTACAACTCATTTTATCCTTAATCATTTTTCTATAAGGTTTTATTTGTATACAAAAGCTTCTTTTTGTACTTTTATTGGATGTTTGACATTTTATTAGCTCCATTATTGTAAGAACAGATGATGATTATCTCTTTGGTATTTGAAGTACTTCAACTTTGATACTTGTCAGTACTTTTGTTCTCTTGTAATCGTACTTCTGTACTTTCTTCTTATCATTTTGCGATTCAACAACTTGACCTTCTTCTGGAATCACCGCTACCTCTTCATCTTCTTGTAATATCACCACTTCCTCTTCTTTCTCTTTCTCTTTCTCTTCCTCTTTCTCTAACGATCTCGGTCTTCTTATCAATAGATTGACATTCTCATTGTTCTCATGATGAATCAGTCCATTCCGTAGCATCTGAACAAACTTCAGACTTAGATAGATCCTCACTCTCCATCCATCCCGCTCGACGATGATCTTCAGTATGTCTTTATTCCTATTCAACTCCTTAGCACCAGTTTTTTCTGCTTGTGATTCCAGTAATTCAACGGTATCTCTGTACAGCAAACAGATCAATCTCTCTTTCAAAGTTCCCACAAGCTGACTGATTTGGTTGTTTGAAAGACGCAACGAAGACGCAGATTTCAAACGAACCAATGCTCTGTGGTTCTTTGTAGTGGCAGAAGAGATGGCAGCTTCAAACAACGGTGGTTGGTTCTGTTTTATCAACTCTTTTCTGTTGGTGAAGAATCGTAGTGAGATGACTGAACTCTTTGATACTTTAACAAACGAGGTGCTATAAAAAAAGAGCCAGGTTAGTATTGTGATATTGGCTTCAGGAAATGCTTACTCACATCGGAGCCATTTGAGTTGATCAGCTGTTTGATGGTGTTCTGTGTGTATTGTTTTGGTTGTTCTTCTTTTGCGCTCTTCCACTTCCTCGAAAAAGTGAGCCTTTTTGCCTTTTGACACATACAAAAAGTTTGGCATTTACCAAACACCACTCACAAAAACAGTGCTTAAGTAGGGAAAACATGAACAAAGAGCTGCCCCATCCGAAGTCCGCACCGGTCCAGTCACCCTTGCAGAGATCGACCAACTTGCTACGAGTCCCTCCCACGTCAACGGGCTCCACAGCGGGTGGTACTTACAAACGATTCCTACATCCGGAGTTGAGTACTCCCAACACACCTTCGCCAGCACCTAAGCTGCATACCTCGCCTTCTTCAACTGTATCACTGGTGAACAATAACAGCAACAACAATTATACTAAGAACAGTAGGAAAATTGCATCTTCAAATGACCTAGTGTTGCCTTATTCCTCCCTTCATGAGAGGAAAAGTTCAATAACGATAAACACCAAAAGATTGGTTGATCAGTTTTATAATCAAGAGTCCACTACTTCCCTCTTAATAACACCATCGATATCAAGACAACGTTCAAGCTCTGGGTTGAATGCTCTGGCGGACACTTCTGCTGAGAATGATGATGATGAGGATGATGATTCACCAATAGTCTTGAACTATGAGAATTACAACTTCTTACAAAACGTTTCTAATGCCAAGGTTGGTGATGTGGCTGGCAAGGATAAGTTACTATTGGAGATTAAGAGGTTGAAACAAAGTGTTGTTGAATCTGTTTCAGATCAGATAAATAAGACTAATAGATCATTAAACCGGGATAGTGATGAGTTTAAATCAATATTGAATGAATTGAATTCAATAAGGGCTAAACTTGTGGGATACATTGATTTAATCTCATCACAACATGAGATTTTCAGCCAAGATTATACCAAATTCAAACAAGAGCTAAAAGGGTTATACAAATCTTTGGAAATATTGAATAGTTTTGAAACTACATTATCAAATTCAAGAACTAAATTAAATTTAAATAAGAAAAAACTGTTTGAACTAAGGAAAAAAATAGAGATCAATGAAGATTTGAGATTGAAACGACTTGAGATAATCAAAATAAGGAAAAAATGTCTGGCAGCTGGGTTTTTACTCATAGGTTTAGTGTTCATTCTTTATAGAGTCATACAGAAATGATAGATTTTTATAATAAAGACTTGAACTTATCATCAATTGTTTGGATAGAGGTGGAACTCTCAATGGAACCATCTTTATACCCATTGACAACAACAGTAGGAGTAACATGAACACCATTTTGTCTACCAACTCTTGTGAAGAATTTCAAATCATTGCTAACGGCATTACCACTATTTGAAGGTTTCTCGGATTTTTTAATAACTAGTAATCCTAAGAATTCATCCTTATCAATTGATTTAAAATTATCTTTGATAACTAATTCATAAATTATCTCATAAATCTCATTTCTTGTTAAATCAGCAGTTTCTGTATCATAGAAATCCTCAATACGTTCAAATAACTTGAATGAGAATTCGAAAAACAACTCAGGCTTCAATTGGGCAACGGCCAATCCTGCCTCGTGCAACAGATTCGAGGTTGGATGCCAAACCTGGACGTAATTTCTAAAGATGATTTGAATCTTGCCTTCATACTCTTTGTCCAATTTTGGGAAGATGTTCTGATACCAGTTTTTGTACAGTTTAGCACTGAAGGGACAGGCATAGTCGAGATAAACATCAACGACGTTTGGATGTTGGACGGAGGTCTTAGTTGCGTGGGAGGCGTAGAATTTTGGTAATAAAGCCATTTCGTGAGTCAATTGATAGATACCGATTGTTCAGAGAGGATTAGTTGGAAGTTTCGATTGTTTTATTAAGTATTTATAGAAATTGCTCTCGGGCTTAACGAGCCACAAATATCCGGGGATAATCACGTGTAAAGAGAAGATAAATAGCTAGCTGAGTTAATTAGATAAGTATGAGAGTGATTGTTGAGCGTCTTTTGGTCTGCTGTGTTTGAATGATCAAATGTGTATATATCTATATGTTTATATTTGCTTAATGTAATTCCAAATAGATTTATGACTGAACTAGTTACATATCATCAATTGTAATTTTCTAAGTGAGTTGGTCCAACTTTTTTATATTTCATATTATTTATATGAGAGAGACATGAAGTTCTCGTTTAAACGTGATTAAAACAAAGACAACCCAATTTTATCACTTAATATATGCCTACAGCACTCAACTTCTTTATATGTATTGATTGGTTACTCTTTATTTATTCATCGGTGATTGTTTACGTAATACCTAAACCCGAAACAACAGGATAACCCCGGTAAACCCCGGACAGGCACTCTTTTTGGACTTTCGCTAATCAGGTTCGATCAATCTCGCCAAATGGGCAGATACAATCAGCTGTTAGACACTCTGATAAGGCGTGTAATTAAGCTGTACGAGTTAAAACATGATTAGCAGGATCGGCAGGATCATCTGAGAGTGTTAGCCGAGATTACTTTAGTAAGTTGGTTCAATAATCCCAGCACATCAACTTTGGGGAATTCTGGCTGGCTGTCCTAAGTATCAAATTCATGAAAGCTTTCTCCAGAAAAAACAATGAGCCTCACAACAATATTGAACACTGCGTTATGCTCTTGCTCCTTGCTCTTTCAGCTGCACGTAATAATAGAGAACACGTATACATAACTAATTACAAAGACGTGTCAAGTTTGTTGAAATGTGCTTTGAGGTGCTCCTGTTTCTTATTATCTGTATAGTTGAACCACGCATGTCTTTCTATTGATGCATGCTGGTCTTACAAAGATTGAAACTCGAATTTGACATCCAAGATCTTCAAGTTGTGTAAGCATCCCGAGGGACTTAGGGTCAAGGATCATCGACAACCATGCGTGGGAGACCTTGGTAGACTGGGGTCTGTTACCAAGGGACATTAGGAACCGAATAGAAATTGAGAATGAGATAAAATGTTGATATCACTGTGTCGGGTGATTGCATAGTTTTACGAAAAAGTGACAACAATAATGTAAATGTTGACTACATGGATACGATTCCGAATATGATCTTGAAGAAAGTGTGGATAGTGACGGATATCGTGATTTGTTTGAATATTTTTGTGGATCTTCAAGATGAGATGTAATTTAAACAGTCAAGACTTGGTAGCCAATGCTCGAGATTAGATGGAAAAAATACAATTCAGCTTCTGACAAAGTTTAAAATACAGATGTGTCGATCTAGTGTAGTAGTGTGGACTAATAGATGTAATGTACTTAGCCTTCTACACACCCTTCCAATGATTCACAAGCAGGCTGATGAAGTAAGGATAATCAAACTTTTGCTCTCCTCAAAAAGTGATGTACTGTTCGCTTAATGGAGTTGGACACTAAATAAAGTGTCTATCAATTCGTGCAGCGAAGATATGAAGTAGCGAACTGAAGGAAATTTTTAGGTCATACATACAAGGAAAAAATGTCAGGGGAGACAAGAAAAGCATTGAAACTTGGGTACCTACTTGGGGATTAAATTTACTCATACCTTGTAACTCTGTGAGTTTTCGCAGGTCCAGCAGCTGTCTAGTAACCGAACCAGGGGCTTTGTTCAACATAATGTGCTCCCCAGAGAGGCTTCTGGGCCTATTTTTTTTAGTGAATATGAAGTGTGTAGTTCCGCTTTTAATTTCTAATACAACAGGACATGTTTGCACTCGAGAGTGTCTCAGTGTGTCTCAGCATGAGTGTTTTCATACGTTTGATGTGTTTGATAGCCAGTTCCAATCAAAGCATGGATAATGTGAAGACTCCTGCTTCGGGTGAGTTGAATGCAGTTTTCGCCTTTTCTGTGAACCGTTTGTACTCAGCTCAACTGCATAATGCCACAAAAGATCATATACCCAGTCTAAATGAGATGCATCTGGGATAAATTATAGATCTTCGAAAGTCTTAATAGAGAGAAGAAGCTGTTAAGTTACAATCAATCGAATTCATTGGTGGTTGCTTGGTTCTCTGTAGCGGTGATCTTAAGATTTGAGATGAACCTAGTACTACTACTGTATTCAAAATCCGCTGTACTGTAGAGTCTTGGAGACGCAATAAGATGTCTTGATATTTTACAAGAAGGAGGAATTATGGCGGGTTGAACTGAAATGTTGGGCAGTTGATTCAGGCACCAAACGAACGCTTTTTTAAGCGAGATTCAGAACGAACATCTTAACAACGAAATACCCACCCTCTTACAACACTCGTACAACACCACACGACAACCAATTCGAGCCTTACACAGCCATACTCGGAGGTAGGCACTAGGCAGAGCAGCACCTCTGATTGGTCTGGTGCAACCCCAGTGATCACCGAGGCAGAAGCAGATGCCCCCAAGGCGATAATCATTCGATTTAGTAGCACTTTGGTCTTTGCATATTACAAGTTTGGGAAATTCTGTTGTATGCAAACACTCAGCCGCGTCTGCTGCTTGAACTAAAAACAACAACACACAAAGCCGACATTCAAGTGAAGAACCACAAAATGTAAATGTAAAATGCGCAGTCGGTTAAATTTTTTTGAAAGCCGGGAGCAGAGCAGAGGTCCAAAGATAACAGTTTGTGCGTGGGCAGAGGAATTTGGCGATACTTCCGCTGAAAAAGCAGCTGGAACTGGTACGTGGGATTGGATGGATCTCAAGTTCGTGAATCAGTGACTAAAGCAGTGTCTTCTATGAATACTGAAGTCGATTCTTCTTTCTCCATTCTCCACTATCAGAAACAAAAAGCTACTTTAGAATAGTCTATTCAAATGTGCGGTGGTGCTAAGCCAATGAAACCCTTCCTGCTTGTTTATTTTATGGGACCAGCACATAATTTATAAATGAGCGGAGTTGTGTGTAGTTGGCTAGTTGGCTGCGAGGACTCAATCATTGCACAAGAAGAAACCACATTTCTCAATATCCTTTTGCTTTGCTTTCTAGATTAAGAAGACTGGACTAAGTTGTTAAAGAACACGCTGCCGCTATTTACTCCCCTTTGTACCCAGCTTGCAGGTATAATTGGAAGATCTAGTTCTTTCTAATTGTGATTCTCTCATATGATATAGCGCTCGAACTACTACTACACATGCTAGAAAACCTATGAATATATCACGAGGACCAAAAGATGAAGGAAAATCGAACAACAGTTATAGATACGGTGCCCTTTTGTGGCATACCTTTTGAAAGGTCGAATGTTCTTTCTCATGCTGTGGAATACAGATTCATTTAACAATTTGCTATTTTTCCGAGCTATACAGTTATAACAGAAAGCCATAGGAATTAGCTTCTAGAATGGGCACAACAACCCCTTATGATAGTTACTATTCTCTTTTTAAAACGAAATGAGATTGCAAGTAAGAAAAGTAGTTGCAAAAACCTGGAATTCACAGCGAACCCGCAACGGGACCAATGATTCATGGAGTTCCTGGAAAATTAGTGATAGTTCCAGAACTGTTCCTTTCTTCATATGTTCTTTCACTTGAACTAATCTTCAACACCACAATTAGATCTTTCCATAAAACTTTCCTCTTCGCGCAGACAGAGATACCTTACACCTTAGTTCAGTGCACCTCTTCTGTTGTCTATCTTCACGATGTCACTCATGAAAAACCCTTTAAGCTAACATCCAACAAATGTAGAGTATCAAGTTGGATCGGTATAAAGTGTTTACAGTTAGATTATTAGCGACTCACCGCAAAGCTGAAATAGGAAGTTTTAAAGATTTTGAGTTGCGGAACAATCATTAGATCTGCCCGACTTGACTTTTTGGGCTTTTTTTGATGTAATTAAGTCCGTAAAAACACATAGCATGCATTTGATAGCATGCATAAAAGTACATACGAATGTCCACTTGCTAACATGCACAGAAAAGTAAGAACCGCTCATCCGTTGCATCGAATTTTACGACAAGCTTTCTTGTAAATCTGTTAGTCAAACACAGAAAAAAAGAACTGTTAATAGTATATCCTTTCTCAAGTGTTGTATAGTTCAGAATAGGTTAGGTAGTTCAATTCTACAGAAAAATGACATTTGGAGCTTTTATGGAAGGTTTCGAAAGCTGATTGTATCACGATTCGCACCACAAGCATACCGAGGCGTGTCCCTGTACAATGGCTGAGGGTCATAAGATAATACGCCTTTCAAAGGCGGTGTCATCATCATTTTAGCCATTGGTACCATAGTAAACAAGAGAAAAATGGGCCCTGGATAGCGATCTACTGGATAGTGCTGGCTTTAGCTTGATTAAGCAGAATATTTGGTCGAAGACAATTTAATAGTTTGAATACCTGTCACTGAACTTATCAGGGGGACCAAGCTCTAGAATGATAAACA
The DNA here is from genome assembly GCA_030556525.1 of Wickerhamomyces quercuum. Taxonomy (NCBI): domain Eukaryota; kingdom Fungi; phylum Ascomycota; class Saccharomycetes; order Phaffomycetales; family Wickerhamomycetaceae; genus Wickerhamomyces; species Wickerhamomyces quercuum. The sequence continues at coordinate 125,551 of JAKTUE010000017.1, forward strand.
TAGACATGCTTTCCTTTTGTTTCTAACCCTTCTGCAAAATCTAAGATGTTAAACAATTAACAGACTTGTTGATATGTTTGAGGTTACCTGTTGTCTTTTGTTAGTGGTTAATACAGCAAACTGAAAACAATTGAAAGGAATTGAATGATAGAGGTTTTGACTCTTAAGTTGGGCTACTATGTTTGTTATTCACTTTATCATGACACAAATATGGTTTTTAAGGATCAACTAAACTCCATCACATTCATCAAGTGATGTCTTCAAGATAAAAAATTTCATTGTGAAATAAGGGTTTCTAATCACCGAACCCAATATGCTTAAATCTGATTTCCTGAGAAGATCCAAGTTTTCACTACAAACTAGATGGAAGTCTAAAATGTTATCAAACCAGTTATGAATAGAGCCAGAAAGTTGTCAGTGATACACGGAATGAATGTTTAAGCTTGTGAGCGATCTCTATTGCTCTTATTTATAGTGATGAGCAGCATCCTATTCAAACGTCATTTGTTCGAGGCTTTTAGATTTAACTAAACTTGATCCAGTAGTGATACTTTGGACCTGTTAATTCTTCTATGATGCCACTTGAACATTTGGTCATTCCTGTGGAACAAACCAAAGCAAACTATAATCAAGGTCGAAGAGTACTAATTAATCGATGATCATTTCTATACAGTGTATAGGGCGTCCTTAGCATGGAAGCAACAATGCCAAACCTTAATCCCTTGAATAAATCTATAAAATCTGTAAAATCTGTGAAATGAACGATCAAGAGTGTGATTGGACCCGAGTAAAAAAGGTGAACAACACGCCTGACGGTGATGCGAAGAACTTCTACGTTTATAAAATAACGGTTTGATAGACATGTGATGGAAATTAAAGTTGAGACTTTATCTGACAGATATGTGATCTCTATAACCTTATGAACTCAATGACAAGTGATTAGTAATCTGTATAACCTTCTTCTGTTTTATGGCTATTACCCTTCAGAAATTCATTTTATTGTGAATTAGTAATAACAATGATGACTTATGAATTTTTTTCAATTTGAAATTACATCGCCATTCATCTTCAAAGCATATAAGGGATCGCAATTAAATATGGTCCGCTACTGTGATTCCAGAAATGAATTAGATTCAAGAGATCACTTATTAAAGAAGGTCCCAAATAATTATAGGTGAGCTACACAACTTTTAAGGCAGAGATTTTGTTCTGGACAGTCTCCAAAGAAGTTCAGCCTTTAATCAAAAGGCGTACTAGTATCATCACACCAGCCATCTACTCGACAGGAGCGTAGTAATTCAGTCATAATGCAATAAATCAAGAGAAGTAAAGAGTCTGTGAGATCTTGGTCATCCAGTGTATTCGAGTTCAACGGGGGAGACCATAGAAATAACAGGTCTCTTCGCCCCAACACAAGCAAAAAAAGGTCCAAGCTTCTCACTGGTATGCCAGTTGAGCAATTCGATCAAGAGCTCTGAACCCAACATATTTTGAATAATAACCCATCTTCTTGGTTGAGGCAACCAATACAACATATAAGTAATTGTCTTCACATAAAATTTTATGTCACAAGCAACGAGAACAACTTACTTGGCAGACGAGAGTGAGGGTTCGTTAACTGTTGGGTGGTTGTTAAGATACTTTTGTAGTGCAAGAGTTGTATGAAGGGCATATTTTTTAATGTAGGAGAAGACAATAGTTGAGTAGGGAACCCTTAGGTATAAGACGCTCAGTTTATTCTATCTACAATCCGATCTGCAGTTCTCCATATAAATATTTACTACTGAGCGAAGTACTAGCATTTTGACGTTTTTGCACAGTGATGAACTGTTAGTAATGGACGCGTGGTTGATGATTGACAGGCTGTGGTAGCAAAATAGTGGTAGTAGTAGTTGTTGTCGAAGAGAGAAGGAACTGGCATGTCATCATTTCTGAATCGAGAGAAGAAGTAAAGCGATGCCAGAATATCTCAAACACCTTAAGACGTCCCCCTCTTCAACAATGTAGCGCATACCCAGAAAAATGTGCAAAATGGAAAACGCACGATGTGGACATTTCTGCTAGTACCTGCATGGGCCAAAATTGGGAGCTCTAGCAACATGGGATGCTACTGTAGGTACACGCGGAGAGGGGGACAGAAGCGGTGTGATGGAACGCACTGGCTGGTTCCCCCACTGCGACGACGGGGCGCACTGGCGGTACCCACTAAACACATACACTGACTGGGCACAAAGTTCGCAGAAGACATCGCTGGAAAAGTTGGCATATATTTCGAAGTGCCGAGACAAAAAAAAGTTGCGACTCTTACCGATCAGCAAGATACGTCTCTTAGATCATATGGAGAACCACCACAGGGAGCAGAAGGAACAGGGCCTGCCCAAGGGCTGGCTAGTGTGCGACCACTATATGTGGGTAGTGTGTCCCAGAAATCGCTGTCATGCGCAAGTACTAATTTACCAGTTTTCCACATGCTGGAACAACTGGAAATCTCGTTGATCAGCTTGCCTGTGGGTTCTTTAGTCATATTTAGTGTTTTTCCACTGAGGAGGGCCTGTCGGTTCCTGTTAGATTCGTACAAAACAGTACAATTACAACAACTCATAAACAAAAACAATAACAAACGAAGTTTGACGACGAGTGATTTACACTTATACATACGGTAAATGGTAAACATTGCTTTAAGGGAGAAGGGGTTAGGAGCCTGAGTGAGCATGAGCGAGCAAGGGGGAAGGAGTAACTCATGCTTGTATCATCAGCGATTGCTATGCCTATGCCTCGTCACTTGTAATGCTACACACTAAGTACTACAATCAAACTATTGAGCGTTCATTTATTGCATCTACGCATGAAATTGATGGATGTGTTTATGCTTTCGTTAAAACAAATTCTTAGACACAGTTGATGGGTGAATTGCAGATCGCAGTGCAAGCGATTTTTAAGGAACATTCTTAGAGAGACAGAGACACAGGAGCGTTTCCCTAATCATTTTAGAAGACAGCTAATTGTTTTAAACCATATCTACTTTTGGGGTTGCAGTGGAGGCAGATTGATCCCTTGTTAATGACAGCTTGGAACATTTTAACAGTATAAACTAAAAAACACAGGAATTAGACCGCACAATGCTCATGGTTTATTATCTCAGTCCTTCGGTGTAATATCCATGCGACTATCATGTTTTGAAAGTGAAGCTAGCGAATAAAGTCGAAGCTCATCATGGGAGATGTGGACAAGACAGAGAAGAATACCCTTTAAAATTTTCTTGAAGTAACGAAGAAAGCACCGAACTTCTAGATTAGCGCCGACGACTTTGGCCAAACACCACGGCTGCATCTTTGATAAATTGCGCAGGCTCTCGAAGTCCCAGGATGTTCGATAAAAGTTTTAGAACATTTTCGGTGAGATAGTTAACGGCTGCTACTAATTAAAGGGAGGAAAACGTTCACGTCGAAATGAAGTGCTTCGCCTAATTCTGTTGATAACAATAAGTCCATTTCAAGTAGTTAAACGTTATTGTAGATTCTCGGTAGGTGACCATATCAATGAAAGATCTTGAATCTGTAAGCTACAGTTTTCCTTTTAGATTATCAACTTCGATCTATAATCTATAACGGTAGCGTTGGCAACTTCCCAATTTGGGATACACTCTGAGCTCTAAGAAGTATGCGTTTTGTTTATGTGCGTATGGTCTCATTGATGGTGGAAGTCTTTTTCAGTTCTATTGAGTTGAGCGCAGCTTCTACGTGTTCTTTTTGAAGTCCAGTTGGGTCAGCTGCAAGCCGCAATGTTGTTTCTTAAGTGTCTATTGTTAGGCAGTTAATTAACTAGATTTAGGAACTAATTTGGATTTACGAATTTCCCAATTGGAAAACTCGAGCATTTGGATCTAATAGAGAGTGGTACACAGTCTCATAGACACATAATGTCATTGGTTGCGGAACAATCTCAATGGTGCTTAATGTCGATACTGAGCTCCAACGCCTCACTTGATGCCAGGGGCCAAATACACAAGAAGTGAGCCAGTCAAGACTTGAAGCTTGGTGAAGCTCTGAAAGTCCTTCGAAAGGTTTGAATATGCTCTTTCAGATGCTTACCACTTCCACCGCTACTATATCCACTAGCCCACTTTATAATTAACCTAAACGAGATATCCAGCCCAAGCGAAGACTTACAGGAAGTGCTTCCAAGGAAAAAGCACCAAAACCCTTTGCTTCTATCAAACCACAGCTAGACAGAGATGCCACGACAGCATAATAAGGGAGAAGGGGGGAATTAGGACAATGATAATGGACAAGTCATCAAATAGACGAGACTAGCTTTTCACATATTCCACATCAAAGCTACGACTTGATGTCTTTCAAACATGCTGAGTTGTTTGTAGTGTGTTTAACTTTGTTGTTGATGTTCCTGTTATCGGGTGGAACAAAGTAAGTAGAAGCAGATCTCTGAAACAAGATTTGTGACAGTTGGCACTAGGAGAGGGAGCGTATGTTTGCGTGTTCCTCTTTTGCCATAATTGACTATCAAATACACGTAAAACGGTAGCTTTGACAAAAAATCAGTTCTGCCCATCAACCTTTTCTTGTCGATGTAAACGAAGAGCTGTTGTGATTTTCTTTGCCCTTCCATAATACCCTGCTGTTCATACTACTACTACACTTTATGAGATGTGTCATTTGGGCCTCCGAGAGTTATGGTTTTAGTTTATGGTTTGCTGTTGTGAATAGGATGAACGATGCATCTGCAAATGCGGATGGCGGCACGTTTAGAGACGCAACTTTCGCGTTCAAATCTTCACTTGCATGACGCTGTCTAACAATTTTTTTCGCTCAGTTTTATGGGAGATGTGAACAGAAGTGTGATTTCTGGTTCTCTCAAAAAGGTTTTAATTACAAGTAGATAATAGATTTACCAGACTAGGATTTAGTGATGTCGAGTTTCAGAAATTGTTTATAAACTTCACTGAATCGCTGTTTCGAGTCGCTCACGTTGTTTCAGAAAAGTTTGGAGCGATTCTCATCATCTCGCCAGAGTATAAACTGAAGTACTTGAGTCTCATCTTTCACAAACGCTCAAAGTACAGACAGTTAAAGAACAATTAAACAAAAAGCACAACATCGAAATTTTCCAAGATATCATCAACACCGTTGGGATCTATACTACTGCATTCTCAAATACATACAATCGCAGAGTCCAGATCTTCTGCTTCCTTCGCAAAAAGAATCCCACACCACTTCATCGGATATTAAAACGCAGCCCTGGTGCTTTCTGCTATATCCTGCTTCTTTCATATTTCGGTGCTTGCGTGCTGAAGGTTCTCTCACAGACGACGCCTTCAACCTCATTCTGTCTCAGCTGTTTCCATAAAGGACAAAATATATTTTCAGATCTTTACTTTCCTGTTGAACAAACTCACAAGGTTATAAGAGCTCAACTTTGCTTGTGATTATAGATACGTTTTGCTGGGGATAATGTCATCTTCTATCAACAGATGGAAAGCGGGCTCTGCATACGAGCCATCCAGTCCATACCAGCAAATGTATATCCACACGTCTCAAGGGTTTGCTCCAGTCAGACAGTTATCAGATTCATTCCAACAACAATCTTACCCACTTCAAAACCCAAGGCTGGTAAGAGCCTCTTCACTCAACGTTGCAAACCCTGAGGCCCTTTTGAATGTCAAGGTAACCGTTGACTTCCAAGGCGAGATTGGAACGATGGTGGAGAATTGGACGGATGAAGAGATAAAATGTGCCAGAAGGCTGGTTCACATCACAGCAATACAACAATATGATCATCTAACGCTGTTCTTCAGACCAATCACACAGGAAGAATATGTTGTCGGGTCGCCTGTCGTGTCGTGTATCTACTGGGAGAAAACTGGTAGATACTACCTAACGTCTGTTGACTTGATTCTTTTGTTGGAACACTTAGTCCAGGCCAAGTTCCCTGTGGAGGAAAAAAATAGAATTAGAAGAAACTTGCAATCGATAAAGCCTATGACCATCTCCAAGACGAATCCCAAATTCTCTGACTTCTTCTCACTGATCATGAACTTCAACAATCCAAGACCACGGCATATCGAAAAGGGCGTGAAGGTTATATATTGGGATCATCTGAAAGAAGCTTTGGCCAAAGTGCTGAGCAAATACACCGTTGATCCTTTCGTTGATCACCATTATCAATATCACAGTTCACAAACCGCTTCTTCTACCGATAATGCCGCTAACCATCAAGGGTCTTCTAATGACAATCAGGTTGAATATTCAACACCACCACTTCAACCAATCTCAAGACCTTCATCTAGCAGTGAAACTTCATACATCCTGGATACCCCAGCTAATTCTGCCCCTGCATACCAACTAACGCATCATCTACCACCACCACCTGTTTCTTCACAACAACAATACGTGTCTCCGTTATCATATACATCCAGCTTCACTCCAAGTGAAGGCCATGTCACCTCTTATAACAACGAATCCTCTTCTTCATATCAATATCCGGGTAATAATTACCCATACACAAGTCCCTATTCCACAAAGTTACCACCACCTCCCCCTTTCACGTCTTATTCCTATCCTGCTGGTTCTCATGATAGTCAAAGCTCCTCACAAAGTTACCAGGGCATTCAAAACATTGAAGGTGGATACAGCTCGAACTCTGAAGGCTACGAGAGCTCCAATGGTCCAAATGTTAGATACGTTTATCAATCATGAGATCATGTGGGACATTGGGGTTCTTCTTCCAGGGTCTAGAAAACGGAAAATTCCGAACATAAAAGTTGGTTATGATTGATAAAAAAGGACATTTATTTCAGTATTCATTTTATCTCTTTTCTATATATACTTCCCACCCTTTTTGTTTTGTTTTCTTTTACTTTCCCCAACTATATCATGTTTTGCTTGTTTTAGTACTGATTTTGAGGTTTTATGAATTGTTAGATTTGTGGATTAATGAGGTTTAATGAGTTTTGTTTCAGTATTTTGAATTTATGTTACATATACCACAGTGCCAATGCACCCTGTTTCTTTCTCCCCTGCTACTTGAGGTAGTACCTTTTAATGGAATTATTTATTCTATCATAAGTTTTTTTTTTGAATAGTAGTGACTTTCGAACAGATACCATGTTTGTGTAATTGCACAGATAATAGTGGTTTTTGATATAATATGTATAATGGAAAAGAATATTTTATAAAAGTTCAAACCCCAAAGCTCTCTATTTCTCTTTGGTGGCTTCAAGTTTGGTCACAGTTTCTTTAAAATCAGGGGTGCTTTGGAAAGTAACTTTGCCATCTTTGACAATCGCATAGCTCAAGTAGTCTTCTGGTGTGGTTTGCTCAACGGCAGCTTTTTGTAATTTGGATTCAACAACTTCAATAGTTGAGGATTTATTGAAGTCTAATATGTTTGGACTCTTTAAATCACTTTGTATCAAGATGGTTCTTGGACCTTTGATTTTAACAAAATTGTCATCGACTTTTGGTAGAGAGGAGAAGATCCATTTAGCAGCATAGACAGTCCATTCCTTGAACTGATTCCAGTACAGCTTAGCCTGTTCTAGCTGCTTGTTCTGTTCTTCATTGATTTCCTGGATCACAATCTCTGCAGCCTCATTAGTTTCAACAGGCCCAACTGAAGAATTCGAGTTGAAACCTTTATGCTCACTAACACATCTTGACAATTCATCACCATTCACACTCAAACCAACGAGATTAGCTCTCTTGATTAGTACTTCCTCTTCTTCACCGAGATCAATTCTGTAAATGGTGCCTTCACCTTTAACGACCACATCCCCTCTACCAGAGACCAGGGTGTAACCACTTCTCCACGGCACATGTAGTCCAGTCTTCACTGTACCAAGCTTGAACCACCCATCTTGCTTGACGACCCTTGGAACGAATTCAGTTGTGATCCTTAGAGAAGATCCACTATAAGCCAATACAGAGTCATTTGGTAATAAGGCCCAGTCAACGGAACCATTCAAGGTCAACGTGCTCACACTCGGATTATGTGCTGTCTTCCTATTTGGTATAGAACTAATGAGCGCAGTGGCAACTTTTGTTGTTTCTAATTTTTGGTACCTGAAAGTATGTAATCCCAATAGTATTCTTCTTATTGGGTCTTGCCATGTTATGCTTGAGGTGATGTTATTCAGAGATGCACCATAGATGGACAACAACGTGCCCTTTCTGATATAAACAGGCAAAGATGGTGCCAGTGAGACGTTGACTATGGTCGGAGGGTTTCCCAATGCCTGAAATTGTGGTTGTTCAATGTCGTTCTTTGAAGAGGATTGTATGGACTGGGCATGGGGTTTGATGGCCTCAATTCCCACGGAGGAAGGGATCGTCACCGACGGAGCACTTTGTATATGGATCAGTCTCTTGAGCAGAGGGACCGTGTGGCCTTTCATCGTGGTATCAGCTACTTTTGTTAGGGCACTCTCCAGCGTGAGTTTTAGAGGTGTTTGGAGATCTGCTTTTGTTAAGGATTTTTCACAGTTTTCCATTGATTTTTGGCTAAAATTCGCGAATCATCATCATGAAAGAATACAATAAGTTTATAAGGAAAACTGTGTGTGTTGAAATTGCCTCTTGAGAGAAGGGTAATCATTCATATGGGAGATGTACATACACGAGAGAGCTACTACAATTCAGCTGTGTTGCAGCGAAATTCCCAGGACAATAGCACCACTATTGATTTCAAAACATAACACATGAGTAAAAAGTCATCTATAAATACACTTGATCATTCCAGATAGAAACTGAAAGCAAAAGCAGACGAAGGAACTCTCAGTCATCTGCCCTTCTTCTCTTCTTACCATTCGAAGAGCTGTGGGTAGCAGGGGGTGTACTCTCTGCACTCTCAGCTTCCTCATCCATCTCGGTCTTCTTCTGCAGGTGTCTAACAAAGGTGTGACTACTCAAACTGAAGATACGGTCGTCGTCTGTGAACACCAGCTTCTTCTTGTTCAGGCCCGTGCTCACGTTCTGCGGTTTCCCGAGGCTCTCGAACCCTCTGACTATGTTGCTGTTGTTTGTCTCTGATAGATACGACGTCTCTCGCTGGAAGATCTCCTCCTCTATCTGCGTGATGTCTCTGTCCAGCGTCTTCTTCTTCGTGATCGCCTGCTGCAGCTGCTTCTTCAGCTTCTCGTACTCTTTCAGCTTCTCCTGGCTCATCTCTCAACTGTTCTCTCTCTTTGAATACGCCGGTGAATTGTTCTCTTTCCCGACTAAAAGTGCTGTTTGTTTGGATTATATTACTCTCGAGAAGAAGAGTAAAGGAATTCGAATTCGCGAACTTTTGATGAAAAAAACAACAAACGAATAAACAAAACATCGAATAAAGAAAAGAAACAAAGAAAGAAAAGGACGTTTGTTCACACCAATTCGACTCAGTTCTGTGATTACAAATATGGCATCAAACTCACCGGAAATCACAAGTATCGTCATCGAAAACGGCTCGAGTCAGACAAGAGCAGGCTTCTCCAATGACCAGCTGCCATCCCTCGTCTTTCCAACTCCAATCTCCCAAAACAGCGAGTCAAAAGAGTTCGTCGTGGGTGATCAGATCTTCGACCATCCTGATAACGAGATATACACGCTGTTGAATGAGGGCACGGTTTATAATTGGGAAGCTCTGGAACAGAACTGGCGATACGTTTACGAATCACTGAAAGTGTCACCTGAAGAGTTCCCATTGGCTATAACTGAAGAGCTATGGAACAAGAAGAAAAATAGAGCAAAATTAGCTGAAATTGCATTCGAAAAACTGAAAATCCCTGTTTTGACCATCCTAAAATCACCTATCTCTGTCACGTACGGTCTTGGAAGATCAACTAGTTTGGTGATCGATATTGGTTCGTCCACCGTCAGCATCACTCCAATATACGAAGGTACCATACTTTATAAAGGCTCAGTCTATTCCAAGTTTGCCGGTGATTTCTTGAATATTCACGCCTTGAACTACTTGAACCAATTCAAACAACTAGAAAGTTTATTTCAAGGTTCAGCTTCTTACAAGAAACTTAAAACAAATGAACTAATAACCGATTTCAAATCAACCATACTAAGTGTTTCCAATTTCCCAATTGCAAATTCTTCAGTCAACTTGGACATAGTACCAAAGAACTATCAGTTACCGGATGGTACTGTGATTGAAGTTGGAAAAGAACAGCAAACTCTAGTTGAGCCTTTATTCTCTCCACTATCATATCCATTACCCGGTATAAAATTGCCAGAGGATTCTCATGGATTAACGGATCTGATCTTGTCCGGTTTGAAGAAACTGGATGTTTCAACTGATGTTTATAGCTTGTTGTTGCGTAATATTGTTATTACTGGTGGTTCTTCGTTCTTCCCAGGTTTTGAAACAAGACTGGCAAACGAGCTGGCCAGAGTCTTACCAAAGTTTGACATCCAGATATCAGCCAATCCTATTGTTGCAGAGAGAAGTAATGCTGTTTGGTTAGGAGCTGGTATTTTGACTAGTATGAATAGTTTTGAGAATCACTATTTGGCAAGAGAAGAGTATGAGGAACAAGGCGAGGAGATTGTGAATGACACATTCAAATAGAGAGGGTAATAGAAAGAATACTTATAGGATGTATGTCAACTGTATAATTAGAGAAAAGAAAGAAAGAAAGCGTTAATGGTACTACTTGTATTGATAATTTTTCATAACTATAACTACCCATTCAAAGATAGAGTATCACTGGTTTGAAGCACTGACCTCCGATGGTTGAGTCAAGTCAGTAAAGAAAAAAAAATAAAAAATCAACAAAAAAATCACAGCTCTTGAGTCTTTTCGATAAGAACAGTTCGTCTTCTTCTTTCTCTCTGCTCTCGTTGTTTTATGCTGAAGAGGCTCTTTCCACTGATTATTAGAAGGAATATTATGTCTGCTGCCGAATCTCAAGCCCCAGTTGGCGCTCAAGCTACCAAAGCTACTGCTGCCAAAGTTAGTAAAAAAGAATCAAAACTGCAATTTCAACTAAAAGTCCCAAAAGGTACCAAGGATTGGGCCGATAAAGATATGGTGATTAGAGAAGCCATTTTCTCTTCTTTATCCAACTTGTTCAAGCGTCATGGTGGTGTCACCATTGATACACCAGTTTTCGAACTGAGAGAAATCCTAGCTGGTAAGTATGGTGAGGATTCGAAGTTGATCTATGATTTGAAAGATCAAGGTGGTGAATTATGCTCCTTACGTTATGATTTGACAGTCCCATTTGCTAGATATGTTGCGATGAACAACGTCCAAAACATTAAGAGATACCATATTGCCAAAGTGTATCGTCGTGATCAACCAGCAATGACAAAAGGTAGAATGAGAGAGTTCTATCAATGTGATTTTGACGTTGCTGGCTCTTACGATAAAATGGTTGCAGATGCTGAAATCTTGGCCATTTTAGTTGAAGGTCTAACTGGATTAGGTATTAAGGATTTCAAAATCAAATTAAACCATAGAAAAGTCCTTGATGGTATTTTTAAAGTTTCTGGTGTTAAAGATGAAGATGTTAGAAAAATTTCAAGTGCAGTTGATAAGTTAGATAAATCACCATGGGAAGCAGTTAAGAAAGAAATGGTTGATGAGAAAAACCAAACTGAAGAAACAGCTGATAAAATTGGTGAATACGTTAAATTAAATGGTTCGTTATCTGAAATTTTGCAAATCTTACAACAGAAAGAAGAACTAGTCGCTGACGAAGGTGCTAATCAAGGTCTAGAAGATATGGCTACATTATTGACATATATTCAAGCTTTCGATATTGAAAGATACATCTCATTTGATTTATCCCTTGCTAGAGGGTTAGATTATTATACTGGGTTGATTTATGAAGCAGTCACCGCTGCTTCTGCTCCACCTAAGAATGCTCAAGAATTGAAGAAACAGAAAAAATCAGATGATGAAGATGCCTCAGAATACGTTGGTGTTGGTTCCATCGCTGCTGGTGGTAGATACGATAATTTGGTCAACATGTTTGCCACTGCCAACGGTAAGAAATCAGTCTCAATTCCTTGTGTTGGTGTTTCTTTCGGTGTTGAAAGATTGTTCTCTTTAATCAAGGCCCGTGAAGCTGCCAGTGATCAAGCAAAGATTAAACCAACTGCTACTCAAGTATATATCATGGCTTTCGGTGGTGGTCCAGATTGGAAAGGTTATCTACCAGAACGTATGAAAATCGCCAAACAACTATGGGATAATGAGATCGAATCAGAATATCTGTACAAGGCTAAAGCCAATCCAAGAAAACAATTCGAGGCTGCAGATAAATCCGGTGCTTCTGTTGCCGTTATCTTAGGTAAAGAAGAATACTTGGAAGGAAAATTGAGAGTCAAGAGATTAGGTCCAGAATTTGCAGATGATGATGGTGAGGTTATTTCAATTGAAGAAGTTGTTGAGAAGGTTCAAGAGAAGTTAGCAGAAGCACGTGGTAGTGATAATATTAATGAGGTTACACGTTTGTTAAGAGGTTTGTAAGTAATAAATACTTTTAAATAATCATAAAACATTCCTTTTTTAAATACATCATAAAGACAAAACAACAATAGTTAGCAACAAAAACAAAACAGAAAACCGCCATATAGAACTCAAATCATTAATCTCTTTCTTTTATCATTATTAACCCAAATCACCAATGACCAGATTGCTCTTCACCACTATCTTCCCAATCAGCTGACAGACCCAATTTTGGTTTCTTAGAAACATGTCCTTCACGATCAGTGGTTTTGGATGTACTTCTATTGTCCAAAACGTAGGTTGACAGTACCTTTTTAGCCCATTTACTGGCAGCAGGATCACCTGTTTCATCTCTACACTGCTTTAAGAAAGGAATCAAGGACGTGCCACCAGTACCCTTTTGTTGTTTCTGTTCAGCAGTTTTCGAAAGACCAGATCTTAAAGTGTTTGTAGAGCCGGCCTTTTTGTATGATTTTGCTTGTAGGATGATGTATCTTGTGACAATTTGAATGTGTTTATCTCTAAATGATTTCAACATAGCAAGACATGCATCAAAGGCTAGAGTCAAGTCTGGATTTTTGGTCTCTAAGACAAAATCTCTAATATTTGCAACTTCCCCTAAATGATCTAAGAATCTACTATGTGGACCTGGCATATAAGTTCTCATCTCTTTCATGAAATTATTAGCGCCTGAGTTAGTAGAAATGGATTTTTGGTTTTCATTAGCTGGTTTTGAACCAGTTGGATAATGTTCAACACCCAGAATTATATCAAGAGCCTGAATTAAAGAAGATTGTGCATTTGAACCACCAGCATAGCTTCTGAAGAAATTTTCATCACCGTACTTTAAGCCATTTGGTAAACCTGCTTCAGCCATATTTTTCCAGCCGGCCAAGTAAGGTCTTATTCTATAGTAAAAAGTATGAGGATCACACATTTCTTCCATTCTTTTAAGCACAGAACCTAAATAATCAATAGATTCTGCAAGGTTTTGAAGAGCACTAGTGACATTCTTAACATCATTTTCTCTGACGTATTTCATAGCATCCAAACCCCCAGTGATACATGGTGCACCTTTATATTCGAAATAAACACTGACCAAATAAAACCAGCTCTCATCAATTGACCCGGTGTATGTATTTATAGTTGTCAAGTTATCTAAATCCCAATCCTCTATAGATTCTATTGGTAGTATTTCCCTGAAATTCCAAAGAACCAATCCAGCATATGTAGCAACAGGAGGAAGTTCTAGTAATTTGGCGGACTCAATCAAAGGTTCGGCTAATGCCTTTGGTAGCAGTTCAGTAGGTATGTCCACGTTCCAGACATAGGCGTGGGTCAAGAAACTCAATACCGAATAGGCTCTTCTCAGTTGCCTTTTATCGTCCTTTATTCTATCAATGCTCAAAACAGGCAGTTTATCAACCTGTGTTCTAATTCTTTTGGTCAAGATCAGCGAGGGCAAGACTTCAACCAGTGCTTCCCAAGGCTTGAAATAGTGGTCTGATAACCGGGACACTGGAAGCTCCTCAGGGAGAAAGCCCGTTTTTGGCGAGACGTCGTAGTCTTCTAAGCGTGGTAAGTCCTTCATGCCGTTGTGGGCTCTGAGCGACAAGTTAGCAGAGTTCTTTCCTGAGGAAGTGTGTTTAATCAGCAGGAAGAGTCAGAAAGAAGCCGGTTTTCGCTGTGGTGTTTTTCTTTTTTAATTTGATCACTTTTTTCTTTTTCGATAGCCGATGTCCGCGAGAGCGCGAATAAACACTATTCGCGATATTATATATTATATAACAAATTACAAATCAAAGCGAATTGCTTAGTCACAGATTACATACACACATCAAGTAAAGCGAAGTGGAAACAACAAACAGAAAACAACAGAAGAAGAGCACAGAATTTCAGTAGCCAGCTGCTTCATAAATCCCTCGTAATGCCTTTTTCAGACGACCTTATTAGGGCGACCATCGAATATCTCAAGGAGCTCAACAGATTCGCCTCCTCCTCAAGCTTCGTCAGTGCCTCCGCCGGTGATCAGTTCCTGGAGGAGAAATACCGCTTGATCCAGTATAATGTTGGGGGTGTCGCGAGCATTATAGACAGGCTATCCAGCTTGATAAACTTGAAAGATGAATGCGACTATGATTTGGAAAATTCGGATCTACTGTCCATCTTGAAGAGCGCATGGTTTCTCGAGTCAGCAAAGCTCGATATCGAGCCAGGCATCACCGATTTCTTTAACTCTTCATACGATCCAACATGCACTTTGAACTATGCGATTGCTCAAATCCTCCTGGAGTCATTGAAGATGATGGGACAGGGGTCTGTGATACAATTGTTTGAGCTTTCAGCGAAACTGTTGGTTGATTATTCGAACTTTGTGATATTTCGAGGCCAAGATGTACCTGATTCATTTATAAGTGGTAAAGAGTTCATTACATTGGAAGCAACCTTTGAGAGATTGGTAAAATTGGAACATATCAAAAAGGATGTATTATTAAGGAAAATCGAAGAAAAGCGTCGTGAAGGTAACGAGATCTTCAAACGAGGAGCATTCGGCCCTGCTATTGCAAAATACACAGAAGCTTTAGTCTTGGACCCTTCTAATTATATACTATATTCAAATAGGGCTGCAGCTTATTCATATTTATCATCCCATGAGCAAGCTATTGAAGATTTGTTAAAGGCTGTTGAAATCAAACCTGATTTCGAAACTGCTTGGACAAGACTAGGTTATTCTTATCTAGGAAGAGGCAAACCGATAGAAAGTATCAACGCCTACGTGAAAGCAATCAAACTAGCATTCAAAAGTAAGGCAGTCCCACAATATCTCATTAAACTTGCCGAATCCCTTAGATTCTCTAAAGAGCGAGCCAGTCAAAGAGGAATACCGGCCCAAGATATCGATAAATTGACTGAAGAAATAGAACCATTGTTAGAGGAAATTGACAAATTAGTAACTGTCCCTTCAAGGCCCCCTACAGCTACTGGAGATAATCCTCCAGCGGCTAATACTCCTACCAATCTTCAACCTCAAGCTAACATAGTCCCTATCAATGCTACACCTGGCTTTGTTCAGGCTCTCAATACGATCGGAAATGTTTTATCGTTCAGAACGGATAATAACGGAAACACTACTAATACTGCAAGCATTACAGTAGCTCTTGATCAAAATGGCGATGTGATAACTAGTGATGCAAGCATCGTGCAGGGAAACGATGATAGAGATTCAAGTGCTCCTGCCGAGGAGGTTCTTGGAACCAACGAAACCAATCCAAATACTAATAATCCAACCATAGTGGAAGATATAGTCAACTCTATCAACCTTCCAGAGGGTATCAGAAATCTCTTGAGTGAAAGTCTTCGTACTGCTATTAGATCTTACACCAACAATAACGCTCAGAATAACAGCAACAATAATGGCAATACCACTAATAACAATAGCGGGAGCAATAATGATGCTCCACCAAATGATATTCACGATGATGATTTGGAATTGGATTAGTTTAAATCTGCTATCATATTTTCTAGTAAAAAAATGTTCTTAAATTATTATTTCATTAAATAACTTGTAAACATCTCTTTAAAAACCAAATTTTGACTTGATTATGCCTTTCATTAAATCTTCTTTAGCATCACCAATAGCCTCATTCATATTCCGAGAAGCAGTATTTGCATATTCATTAAATGACTCTTCAACACTTTCAACTCCATTTTGGAATGTTCTCATGACGTAAGTAGTTGGATCATAACCACCAGTTGTTCTTTTTCTAACTGGTTGAGCATATGCAAATTCATTATCTGTTCTTTCAGTTGGATTATTTCTAATCAAACCTTGGATCATTTGCGATTCTTTCGATTTTGGAGCAGGTCTTCTGTTACCACCAATCAAGAGATCCAAATCGTCATATGTTATCAGCGTAGTACCTTTAATCCACTGTGCCGTACCAATAGTTGGTCTGAATGGCATGCTGAGTCTATCATTGTACAATTTATCGGAAGGAGCACTGTGTAATTGGGCTCCTGTACCAGCAATGTTCACCAAGGCACACTCCGTTTCTTTTATTCTAACAACGATAGCGCCGGATGGCAATACAGTACTGCATCTACCATAGTTAGGATCAATTCTAAAAGGAACAGATAAACTCGATATCTCTCGCAGTTCAGGAATTGACAAGACTTTGATTGTGTTTGTTGATGATACTGCTGATAAAACAGAACCATAAGGTTTCAAGCTTGAACCGTTCTTAATTGAGATCACTGAAATTCCAGTGGTGAAAATTTCATTATTGAAGATCTTATGACTAGATTTTGATTTCCCTGGGGTAAGAACTCTGATATCCTTGTTTGAAGAGAGTATTAATGATCCCTGTATTACCAACCCTTCTGAAAGTTTACTGAAATCAGAAAATGTAGCAATAGCAGGTGTACCCGTCTCCTGTTTGAATGGTGATATTTGGTTGATTCCATAATCATTGGTCTGAAGAACATCAACAAGCTTAACATAAAATCTTCCAGAACTCTCAGGTAACACTTTATAAGTGAAGAGTTCTCCACTTTCGGACCCACCAAACAATAAAATACTCGAATAGCCATCATCGCCATATGCCATTATTGAAAACTCAAGGCTGGTTAATGATTGGGATTTCCCGTTAGAGGAGGACCCGATAATATTATCTTGATAAATGACTGCCGGTCCTCTTCGATCAATAACAATTATGTCACCATTCTGATACGAGATGGCAACAAAGCTGATGTTACTGTTCTTTATGGCCATGATTTTACCTCTTTGGCCATGCACGCCAAAAACAGGTAGAAAACCTTCCTTTATGTTCGGAGTTCTTTTAGTTAGATCCACTAAAAGTTGGTTAGATCTGTTTATATTCAAATTTTGAAATTCCACTTGTAAAGATGACACACTTGGGTTAAATTTTCTATTGATATCAAACTTGAAAAAGGCAACATCACCACCTCTCGTACCGACGGCTAACTCTGCAGTCTCACCAGTAAACGATATATGCTCGATCTCAACATTGTTAATAGTGCCCAGTGCTTGGGCAACGTTAACATCGATCACGGATGAATCATCTAATTCCACATGAGAGGCATCCCATAGTCTAACCATACCATTAGAATGTCCAGTGACAAGAGCAGATCTGACTTCATTAGCAACCAATGGTTTTCTTACAGGAAATCCACCTTTCAGAATATTTTCAGATTTTGATGATTTTGAAATCATTCCTAGCCACTGTTTCTTTGGGACAGGCACAGCTATAGTAGTTGTTGTCTTTGGATGAAGCCATGCAATGCTTTGTGGGAAGATGGACGATTTATAAGTCGAGATCCCATCTGGCAACGAAATGGTTTCGATTTCACCGGATTCAACGATACAGACGATATAATCTGGATTATGACCACCGCTGAAGTAAGGAGATGATTGCCCCAAAGGAAGGAAGTCGACAACAGATGCATCGTTCTGGACCGGTATGAATCTTTGCTGTTTTGGTTCAGCGTAGTATTTATTCATCTTCTCATATGATGTTAAAGAATATGTTGGAGCAACACCATAATTCAAGTAGCTCAAGTTATGGATTCCTTCGGTATAACGGGCATCACCACCAGCAACGATGATAGTTGTATCATCAGGATTCTGAGCAGTAACCCAAGCAACTTTGATGATTTTGGTGTTTTGCGAAGCCGGTGTCTTTGATGCAGTTGGGATATTAACATCTGTATCGAATAGCGATCTGGCTTGAAGGAGCTTACCAGTTAATGCATCCCAAAAGACCAACGAACCATCATCATGCACAGTTAAGGCATTCAAAGAGTTCGGATGATAAAGAGCTTGAATGAGTTTTGGATATCTTGTTCTTGGATTTTTGGCCCCATCAGCGCCAGGAGCGTTTGGAGGAAGTTCATAACGGAAACTTAGCTTGATCTCTCCAGTAGCAATGGAATAAATGATTGCACTGTTTTCGTAACCCACTAAAATTGTACCAATATCTCTTGGGTTCCATTGGATTGAAACGACAGGAGAGAATTTTTCTTTCGGAAGAACAACTTTTTGTAAATTATCGATCTTGAAAGGTGTTAAGGTACCTCTATCAATATCATAAGCAACAACAGCACCATTTTCAAGACCTATCAAGAGCCAGTCCAGAGAAGGATCAGTTTCTAAAGCAGTGACTTTCCCCGGTGGAGAATAGGTAGACAAGATCTTTTTCGAGTAGATTGAGAACACTATGATAGTACCTTTAGCATCAACACCGACTAGATAGATGCCTTTCACAAATCTCAGTTTCTCTATTGGGACATGGGACGTTAGAGAAATGACAACTTCGACTTGTTGCTGCCCGTAAATATGGACCTCATGGTTGTCAGTGGAGATAGCCAGTAGTCCCTGTACTGGGTCAAACGCAATGGCACGTGGTTTACCCGCAATACCATAGCGACTTAGCTGTGACAAACTTGTTAGAACTTCTTGTTATATCTATCCACAATGGGCTGTAGAGAGAGAAACTTACATCATCAAGCGCAAAGGACTTCGAGTTCAAACCTTCGCTCAGATCAGCAGTTCCGACTGTTTTGATGGCATTCGTCACCTTCTTTAAATGTCTGCTCTTGAACATTTTCGCAGAGTTTTCCACAGAGAGAGAAGGCCAATTTGGGGTTTCAGTGTGGTCGTTTGGTGTTCATTTTCACTCAGATCAAAGATGGCACAGCGAAAAAACAACAAAAACAAAAGCGTTGTCCAAATGAGGTAAGGTTACGAGGAAATTTATATCTCTTAATAAAATTAACACTAAAATTAAAAACAGTTGTACAAAAGTATTAACATCTAACACAAAAGTGTTCCCTCCAGATCTAATGACATCTTAGGCACCCTGGTCCGGGTTGACATACGAGAAGCCACGGAACTGGACTTGACTAGCAGCATCCAAGACGGAGTTGACTGGAGTTAGTCTTGGTATCTCACTAGTGAAATCTTTATCAAAGAAAGATGTGTCTTCCTCTGATTTGACCTCTGGGATGTATGGTGGTGGAACACGCTTCAGTAAAATATCGGTGAAATTAATATTGCGGAAATATGGGTGATCCATAATATCTTCAGCGTCCCTTGGACCAGATCCTAGACGAGTCTGGAAATTTTTATCTAATAATGATTCCAATAAACCAACAGCTTCGCTAGCCATCTGGATAGGGAATAAAGGCTCGTCTGTGAGAATAGCATTAAAAATTTCATCTTCGTCATCACCTCTGAAAGGCGATTTACCTAATAACATCTGATAGACTAGAACACCAAAAGCCCACCAATCAACAGCTCTTGTATAGTTTTGTTCTTTCAATATTTCAGGGGCCATAAACTCTGGAGTACCACAGAAAGTATTGGTGGTCTTTCCATACCACATATCCCTTTTACATAAACCATAATCAGCAAGCTTAATATGACCTTCGGTATTTAGCATGATGTTATCTAGTTTCAAATCACGATAAACAATGCCATTCTCATGCAAGTATTTCAAAGCCAATAAGACCTCAGCGGCATAAAATTTAGCTCTTCTCAAGGAGAAATTACCTTGTTGGACATGCCACATTAAATCACCACCTGATACGTATTCCATAACAAAGTATATACGATTAGCGGTTTGGAAACAACAATGCAAATTGGTCAAAAATGGATGACTTTCTCTGTTGGCAATCAAGAAGACATGTTTTTCAGCTTGCAATGAAGCAATTTCACTGTTGTCAATGATCATATCCTTTTTCAAGATCTTAACTGCACATAGTTTGTTTGTACGATAGGATCTACCCAACATAACTTTACCAAAATTACCTCTACCTAGCACTCTAATGAAATTAAAATCATCAAGACCAACTTTTGTCTTATGTCTTTTTTCTTTTGGTGCATGTTGAGGGGACACATTGTGAGAATCTAACGAAGGTGTAATTTGTGGCTGGGAGAGTAATTTTTGTGTTGCAATCAAATTAGTATCTTGAGTTTGTTGGGAAACTTCACTGGAACCAGCATCCTGTTTGGAGGAAGTATGGCTGTACTCGGATTGACGATTATGCGTCGAATGATCTTCATAGTCAGGTTGAAATGATAAATCTTGATGTTCAGAGAAAAAATCAGGTTGCTGTTGATATAGATTCTCTTGATGCTTATAAAGTGGCTCTTCTGGCTGAGAGTACTGGACTTGTTGTTGTTGTTGTTGTTGTTGCTGTTGATCATAATATGGGTTTAGCTGATCAGTACCCTGTACATAATCATGCTCATTGGTTTCCCTTTCTCCAGCCCATCTTTGCTGGCTTTCGTATTGTTCCTGCTCTTGAAGCTCTTTTTCTTGTTGTTCTCGTAAATATTTCTCTTCTTGCTCATTTGAAACTGGGACTTGATGTTGGTGGTATGTTTGTGTTGGTAAATTAGATTGGTAACCGTGAGTGGCAGAGATTAAGGGGGTTGAGGAAGATGTTAGTTTTGAGCTATCTTGGAGCTTTTCATCTTTAGCAGATAGATTTGAGGCCACAGCTGTTAAAGTGGATTGCGTAGATCGACCCTTTTCATATTTCTTAATTTGTTGCTTTCTTGTACCTTCTGTTGATTTAATAGTTTTCAAAATTTCATTAGCAGTTTCCATTGACATACCACAGAAATCTGGAACCAAGTGGGAACACAGAACATGGCACATGGTATCACATTCAGAACACTTTAAGACGTTCTTTCTACTCCAAGGAAGTAGATATCCACAATGACAACACCAGTTGGTACCACGATTGGAGTAGTTCTCGAATCTGTGAGGGATGCGGTGATTTAGTTTCAGTTCATCAGGATCAATATCAGTGCTAGACTTGGAGATACATTTTGTAATGACTTTCTCGTAACACCTTTTATGACACAAAAATTTACAGTCCTGACATTGATAACCATTATATGGAAGGAAGTCACCACAAAGAGCACAACGCATAATATTGTAGAATTGTTTCTGGACAAATTGATGCCCATGTTGTTCGAAGACTTCTTCGTCTCTTTTTCTAATAGCACCACGACGATGAAGACCACCTAATAAAGTCTTTTTGTTCTGAGTAGTTGATTTGGTGAAACCAAAGGTTATCAGGATTTGGCCTGCAGGCTCAAGGATAAACCATGAGCTGCTTCTAATCGGATCTTTTGTTCCTTGTGGTGGTTCTTCTTTATCATTCAGCGTAAAGTTATCAACAGTATTTGGGTTTGGGGTGTTTGGTCCATTCTGAATCCTTGCTGCGCTTACCCAGCCAATACCGGATTGACCAACCTTCTTTCGACGGATTTCTTCAGCAACGTCTGAAATCAGGAACCAAGCAACAGCAACGGGAACGAAAGAGCCAGAAATTTTATCATATACAGTGATTTCAATTTCATTCCCCTTTTCAACACGAATGTTAAATTCTTCATTCCATTTATCATTACGACTCCCTTTGGTTCTAACTTTCTCCTCATCATCAATTTTAATTGAGATAAACGATTCTGTCTTTCTGGCAAATAATGGCGAAGCAATATGATCAACATCTCTGATAGAACTGATACCTATTGTCAATGTACCAGCTAATGCTTTACTTCTAAACTTGACATTATTCAGGGCTTCATCGTCTTGCAAAACATGATCTAAACTGATATTGATGTTTTCATATCTTTTCAAAGATTTCTTCAAGAGTTGAATTTTATGATTACTTTGAATTCTACCATCTTCTGCAACAGAACTGATACGACGATCACCATCCAGTTGGTAGATTTTTGATAGCTTTTCATTTGCCTCATAATATTTCTGCTCAACCTTCAATTTTGTATCCAACTGATTTATCATGTAGTTTATTCTTTGACCCAATGAAGGACAGTCATATTTGACAAGATCTAAACGAAGATAATTTGTTTCACCGGAATTTGGAGTTGTTTTTTTCCCAAAATCTCCAGAATTTGAGTTAGAGCCATTGATATCTGACGAATCCTGAAACTTGAGTTGGTTCAACCTCTCATTTAAGTAATCAATGTTCTGCTGGGCCTCTTGGATATTACTGTTACATTTCTGAATAACATCTGCATTTGAGGTTCTCTTTTTCATGGTGGTTGCACCAATGATGATGTTTCTTTCCCGAAGGATTTTCTTCTTGATTTCCTCTGTAACTTCCTGAGACATGATTTAGTGGTATTTGCTGTTTGGATCAATTTTTATAAATATTGTCGTTTGATGAGTGACCTGCTTTGTGGTAGTTTCTCTGTATTATAAAATAGCAGCGCAACAAAAAGAGCACAAACTGAGTAAATGGACCCTTGAATGGTTGAAAAGAAGCGTATTCTGCACAAAGTAGTAAGAGCACTAATACGGACCGTGTTATAGGAGTGTCTGAATATACCAGAGGTAAAAAACCTTCTTGTGTGTGGGATGTCCAGACAAATCACTGATTTCAAAACAATGAGAATTCGCCGTCTGAAATGAGAAATTCGCGTCGCCAAAAAAACACAAATTAATGCAGCGTTGTGTGTGATTCAAGTAGAGAAAGACCGATAAGTGCTTCAGTCGAATTCCTGCGCTTTTTGGAGTGCCCTGTCTTGTTGTTTTCCTTTGTTTTGATCTTCATTTCACTGAATCTTGAGATTTTGAACAAAACCAACTTTTGGTAACGGGCCACGACATTTTTCATTAGCCCTCGGAACTGGTGGTATCGTATGCATATCTTATGGTAAATACGAGGGTATACTTCACTAATACTATAAACTGTCTACAGAGTGTAATTTGGAACATCATCACATCATTAGACTTTTTATGAGGTTTCTACTTGTTGTTACAGTGACAGGTACATCCTGGGACCGGACACACAATGCTCTTCGAGAACCACTCTTCTGCGTGGCCACTGTGCATACCGTGGTTGCACGTCAGACAGAAACTTGGCCATTCTTTGAACTCCTCTGATCTGGTCTCTGTAATTCGTTGACTCTCTGAGACATCTTTTGGTAACGGCTTTCCCAATGGTAGCAGACAGATGGCACATTTTGGTAATGCTGCCCCACAATTAGGACACGACGAGGTTTCTTTTGTACCAACTTTACCTGCTGGAATGGATCTTTTGAGACCCTTTGCAGATTTTGAGATATTCTTGTTACATCTCGAACATTGTAGTTGAATTTGGGACCCGGCAGGCTTCAATGTAGCCTTCCCGTTTGTGTTACGTGAAAGTTTGGCTCTTGAGACATCGAACTTGGCCCGAGTACTGAACATACCCCAACTATTCAATAATGTTCGATAACAATTGATCCAATGGTCCGCTCTTTCATCTTTGAAATATCTTGGACATCCAAAACTCGAAATGATAGCAGCTGTTTGGACATCTGTTGTTCGATCCACAAATGATTGAAGTAGGTCCATACCATTTGGTGTTATACCTGTTAGGATCAAACCTTCTAGTTCACCTTTAGAGATATATCTATCAGCCACCCTGTTCAAGAAAACTGTCAAATCATGGTCTGACAAGCATCTAAAAGCCACACCAATTCTTTCTCTCAATGGTAATGATGATTCTTCCAAGACATCCCACCAATCATTATCGGCAATATATGCAAATATAGCTTTCAAATATGGATCGTCAAACTCGTTAGCCATCTGTCTACATTGTTCTTTCCAAATGTTATCTTCTGCTGTTTTCTTTTGAACAAGATAACCAGAGATAGCAGTAGCTATTAATTTTAGTCTATTACTTTTGGATGAGGATAATATTTGAACAGCACGATTAACATCGCCAATGAAAACAGCCCAGCCAGCAGCTTTTGTGTACTGACCATTCTGCATCAATCTTGCATAAACTTGTTCCAATTCACCCGGACTAAAATAGAACCCAACTAAAATCATACCTAACTTTCTTTGCGCAGCTTTTTTAGTTTTAACAATTGATGTGTTCTTTGACTTTCTTGAAGATAAAATATCCGTAATTCTTTGTTCAAATACCTCTTGTGTTAGATTCAAGTCACCAAAACGATCTTGTCTTTGAAGCCCTTCGACACCTTTCCAGATACCTAAAACACCCTCATATGACAAATCCAAGTCATTGGTAGTCATTAATCCACTATTTGATGAAGTCTGAGCAATTTCTAACCATTTCCACGTACTCCTTAAGAATAAATTATTTTCAAAAGATTTTAAAGTATCAATAATTTCCATATTCTTCATACAATTCGTACCATATCCGAGACATGCCCGTCTTCTCATTCTTACGCTGATGTCATTCTCGAGAACTTCACTGGAGGAGTAATATCCAGATTGCCCAATCTCATCTTCATCACCCTCTTCATCTTCATCACCCTTGGTACTTCCTTCCTTTTCACCATAAGAACCATCTGGATTCTGGAGATCTGAGTTCAGCTCACTAAAATCGTTATAATCATCACCAACAACATTTGTGTTCAGATCAGTATCTTCCTCTTTCTTCATCACTTCATCCACAGCTTCTATAATAGTTCCAGAAGAACCAGTGAAAACCAGGTCGTTAAAAGAATTGAAATGTAGGGACCTTTGACTTTCAATGACGGGCATTTTGAACACAGATCCTGACTGTCTCATACAAATGAAGTTAAGTGAATTGCTATGCCCAATATCACTGGAGTAATCGAAAGAAATGACACGGTCATATTTTGTCTTTACATCCAAGACACTAGCAACAAACAATGAATCATGTTTGTGAGTTGGGATAGAACCCGTTTGCCATCTCCTTATTAGCTCACCAATATGAGAAGTAGCAAATTCTCCTTTTCTATTAGGAGAATATCTGAAACATGAATTGTTATTCTTTCTTGTGGTATCTCCCATTAGTTTATTAAAGCTCAATACCGGATCAGGATTGGTGTTTGATAGATTTCTTCTATCGTATATGGAAACAGTACCATCTTCAGCAAACGCAGAGAAGTTGAATTGGTTGAAAGGATCCTGCATTATTCCATATATAGTTTTAGAAGGGACTTGGAAAACAGGCAACGAGACTCTAATATCAATATCTCTGAGAAATTTTGGAGTACCAACCAATAGGTTTGTCTCATTGTAAAAAGTTGACCAAACTACTGTTTCATTGGGTATGAAAGTGAAAGTTGGTTGATGTAACTCTTGATTGGAATTTTTTGAATAATGATTGATGTTGAAGATTTGTAACCCAGCTTCCGATTTATTTTTCTCTAAGCCCACGGCCAAAAGACCTTGTGTGTTGAAGGCTAGATCATGCACTTTTCTATTCTGCTTTATCTCCAGAGAAGCTGAATGTGGTGTGAGAATATCGAATAGCTTAACCAATCCATCATCTTGACCAGCTGCAACTAGACCCGGAACGACGGGCGAGTAGTCAGCACATCTCAAGTTCGAGAACCCCTTTCTCGTCTGTGACTTGAGAATATCCTCCTCTTCTGATTTCTGAACTGTTGTTAGTACTTGTGGATATAGTCATGATAAGATATAAACGGTATCACTCACCAAGGAACCATGTGTCTTATACAGAGAGATTTCATCTGCTAAAGGGTTGATGGTGATGAACATCTGATCGCCATCATTCTCCCAGCCGTAGGCCCTTGTGATTTTCCCCATTGACTCCGATTCAGTGCAGTGGATTCAGCACCTTTGGCTGGTGTTTTGGTCTACTTTCGGACTTTTGTATTGGGACGAGCAGAAGCGAAAGGCAGGGTAACTGAAAATATAGATATACGCTCCACATAAAGGCTGGAAGATGGTTCACGAATCCTAGCAGTTTATGATTCTGAGGGGAGAGAGTACCAGTTCATTTCTGCGAGTTCTCTTTATGATGATTTATTTGGAGGTTTTCCCACTAGTTTGACTGTCTTTCTAGTCTTGTGGGTTGTGACGGAAATATTACATAAATCAACAATACAATGCAACTTTGGCCACCCACCTGGAGCCAAACACAACATCACGACAGACTAAACAAATTAAATATTCACAAGCATGAGCGCACTGTGGAACGAGGGGCTCAATGACTACGACAGATTTCCAGATCCTCCTATCCTCCCATCAACCGCAGAGCCAGGCTTCTGCGAGTCCAACAGAGGCCTCAGAGCCTTTCTACTGGCATCAAGAAAGTTAAGCGACGATGTTCTAAAACAGAGACTGAACTCGGTTCTCAACAGTAACAAAAGTGCAGAAAAGACACAGGTATGCAATGACTTCCTGAAGAATGTGATAATCAAGTCATGGAACGAGAGATTGAGAGGACTGGATTTTTGTGAAAATGTGGTGTTAAAGTCTCTTAAGGAGGAACTAACAAATGATGAAGAAAGAACGAAATTGATCCGTAATGAAGACCTCAGATTGGACCCATATGCCCAAAGAGATATAGAGAATGCCCAAGAGCTGAAACTCTCTAAAATAAACCAATTGCAATACTTTTTGAATAACGAGAGAAAGGTGGAAGACATTGTACAGTCAAGATCCAGACAGCAAATTATCGAAACTTGTGGATTAACAGATTTGATAGGCGATCTACCAAAATACTGATTATTGTCAACATAACGCATTGTACATATACAATAATCCTTGCACTTCAGAGAACACAAATATGTATATAGACCCAATCTAATAATTATTATTCTACTGTCCTTTTATGAAAAAAAAGCTTTCTGTTAGATATCTCTCTCTGATTTATTCTTCATCTTCTAGATCACTCAGATTCACCTCCTCCATCGATGCCAGACCTTTATAGACATTTTCAACATTCAACCCATCAATGATAAAATCTTTCTTCAATTGGGTTTCGATATCAAGATCTTTCAATTTTGTTAAATCATCACTGATCTCTCTAAGTATTCTACTTCTAGCTTTGATCTCAATTTGTTCATCTCTCTCCTCAATCTCATCCAAAAATTCCTTGATATCTTTGATAAATTCATTCAACTCAAAATACCCGTTTGATTGGAATTTTTTAATGATTTGTGATAAGTTCAATCCTTTCAATTCAATATCCATCAAAAATCTTGATGAATCAATCTTGGAAATCTTCGTCAGGATCTCTTGGATCCAAAAATTATGTGGGAAATAACTTAACTGATAAATTTGATTCAAATTTTCATGCTCTTCCAATTTCTTTGACTCTCTGTAGACAAGAAGTTCACTGAGCTCACTTAGTCTCTCTAAATCGTCTAATAAAACTTGTGAAAACTCCAACTTTTGTGGAAGCTCATTTGGATCTCCTCCACCACCATTTATGATAACATCATTAACTCTTCTTATCAATGGCGCACCCCTTTTCATCTCTCTTTTCATACACCAATATTTCGCCAATAATGTCGCCAGTTCACCTGGTCTTTCAACTTTAAATTTCAGTAATAATTCCTCCAGAACCCTAATGAAATAATTAGGTGGTAATGGGGTCCCTCGACTTGTTTTCCATCTATTCATTTTTTTTTTATTATTGTTGAGGGTGTTTGATGCCCTTAGTGAATGTAGTGATGGTTGTTTAGTAATCGAGTTGTTCTCTTGTGACAAATGACTATTGTTCAAAGTATCAAAGTATTTTCTGGTCTTCTCGATCCCTATTTTTATTGATCCAATCAAATCTTTGGGACCGTGCTTGTGACACAAACATTTCATTGAGGTTTGATCTAAAACAGCTCCTTGGACACCTTTTGATAATTCCATATAAAGACCAGCTCTCTTGGCACAAGTGACGTGAAAGGCAGTGACACAGTTCTTATTACCACATTGGATACATGCACCCATTTTCTGTTTGCATATATAGCAAGACAATTTCCATCTTCCCTTGGGAATCATCTCATAACCTTCAATCGGTTCCATATGAGTTGCACTTGCAAAATATAATTCCGGGATCCAGAGTCCACATAAGACATGAGCCCATTGTCCATTAGCTGTTTGTTTGAAAGCACCCGTTATCGAGGGACAGAATTGACATTTGAGTTTCTTATGCTTGTTAATCATACATTTACGACATAACCATTGTCCCTCGGGTATGAATAAAACACCATAACAGTCTTGGTGAACAGCAATATCACATCCATCACAATATATGATTGCATTTGAATTATCACATTCGCTGTCATTGCAAATAGCACAGTTCTGATCATCTATTGAGGAATTGGCACCAACACCATCATCTGATCCGTATAGTTCGAAATGTTTAGATGCTTGTATTGACTTGGTTTTTGATCTTAACTTGGGTGGAATCTTCTGTTCTAAATGATTCCATTCATTCTCTAGGATTGTGATGCAGATCTCTAGTAATTCATTATTGAAACTTGTGAAGTTATTATCTTTCAAATATCTCAAGAAATAGTTATCTTGCTCATCCATATCATAGCTAGACTTGAACATCATTTGGTTCTGTGATATTGACTCTATTATGGTTGGTTCACTCCCAACAATTCTATCCAGGTCTCTAATATAAGTTGCCGAGACATTACCATCATTTAAGCTCTTAGATTTATACCCCAGTTTTATCAGTTTTGATGGTATCTTGGTATTATCAATAGGTAAGATGTCTTTGGGAATCTGTTTAAAATTCGGTCTATTTATATTTGTTATTCTTTTTGGCTTATAAAACGCATCGCTCTGTATCTGTTCCTCATCTTTCGTTATGAAAACGGTGAGTTTCAAATCCTCATTCAGGTCAGGGTAGAAATCTTTATAGTGGTGCTCCTCACGTGGTTTCAATGGGTCAATTAGAGGTTTACGTATGCTTCCATCATATTGTGGTAGTACAGATGAAGTGTCATAACCCATTGTGTTCAGTGTGTGCTCTCTTATTCTGGGAAGAGAATGTAATTGAATATACTAGGTATTGGTAACTAAAACGGAGTATCCAGGAACAGAAGAAAAAACACGGCAGGTTATGAGTTCAAACAGTAAACAGCTTCTTTGTTGATTTTGTATTGTCTCGTCTCGTCTCAGTGGAAATGACAAGACTTGCTTAACAAAAATCATCACAATTTCATTTTTCGCGAATATAACATCTTCGCGTCTACAGCAAAGATAGATTTATCTACGCGTTTGCAGAGGAAATATTGGTACATTGGTTGTGTTCTATTTCTACACCAAAGTGTTCTCGTTCTTTTCCAATCTATACACGTCCAAAATGTCTCAACGCCTTCGGAAGTTGCCTGCAATTGTGTATGATCATGAAATAAATGTAAACTGGATCTATCATTAGTACTCATCGTTATGGGTTATAGGCTATCTTCTAGCAAGTAATAGATTTCAATCTCAAACATCTGAATGGTTCCATGTTTGATTATGTTCTTTCAAAAATTCGTTAACATCAAACTCTGATAGTTTCACCTGGTCATGGAAATCTTGTTCAATCTTGAAATCTGGTAGGGGTGAGTTGTTATAGCTCGAATTAGTTCCAGGTGCACTTTCATTATTGTAACCAGTTGACTGTGGAGTAGATGAGTTTTGGATATTGTTATTATTATTATTACTGTTGTTAACAGTGTTATTGGCAGAATCATTATTACTGGCGAGGTTCGAGCTGGTTGAATTTGTGGTTAATGCTCCAAATTGCCTCTCAATTTCTTCGACTTTTCGAAGTAAGATAGCTTTTCTTTTCTCCTGTTGTTCCATAACTTTATGCAGATGAGCAACATAGTCAACTGTTCTATTAATGATGACCGTCTTACTAGCTTTTACTTCTTTACCTTCAGGATCAATGTATAGTAAAGAAGGTGGAACGATCAATCCCAATTCTTTAATTTTCTCTTTAATCAAATCTCTTCTTCTTCTCTCAACCTGATTATGAAACTCTCTTCTTCTTCGAAGCTTATCTTCTTTACTTAGTTGACTCTTAGGGAGAGAACCTGACCCAGGACCAGGACTGACTCCAAAACTTTTCGGTGATTTGAAACTCGAAGGGTCGAACGAGGAATTATAAGGACTCAATGCAACAGAATCATTATAAGAGCTTGGGGAAGCAATGGAATTCAAGGAGATCGAACCGTGTCTCATTTTATTTGAGTTAATTCTATTTGTTGCAGGACTGAAGTAGGCAGCATTTGAACTGATATCGGCCAAGTTATGAGGTTGCGGGCTTGATATTGAATCGAGGTTATCGTATATGGAGTCATGTCTTGGTTGTAGAGAATTTGAGATGGAGTTTGAAATTGAACCCTGGCGTTGTCGTTGTAAAGATTGAGAAAGACTCTGTTGTATCGATTGTGGCTGGAATGAAGCACTGGAGTAAGGCGAACCCACTGGAGATAGATAATCCTGGTTGAACGAAGCCACAAGTTGACTGGGGTCTAGATGCTTAGAGGCCAGCTCATCTTCGTCATCTTCCTGTTTGAGATTATGACTGTTGTTGTTGTTGATGTTGATGTTATTGTTGTTGATGGAGATGCTATTTGGGTGACTGTTGCCATGGCCCGATATGCTTATCGAGTGTGTGAGGCTCGAGGGATCTATATTCTCTGTCTGGCTATGGTTATGGTTCAGGTGGTTCACTTCATCTGGGTGTATGTGGAGACTATGTCCAGGTGTCGTGTTTGTTGGTGAGTCAAAGGACGCAAACTCGAGCAGTTCGTGTTCGGGGATCGCTGAGGATATGTTGAAGTTGAAGTCGTTCAGGTCCAGCTTGTCGGCGTCAAACTTTAGGAAGTCGTCCGTGCTCATTATTCGTGCTCAACGTGACAATTTTATATTTGTTTGTTTGTTTAATTGTTTAATCTCTTCGTTTGTTCGATTGTTTGTTTGTTGTTATGTTTGAAAGTATGGGGTTGGGCAGAAAAGAGAACCTCGACTGAAAAGGCTCTGGCGAGGTGAGGGGTGTCTGTTCTGCTGTTTGGGCTCAGCTCAAAGGAAACTCGGCTTGAAAAGGAAAGAAAGAGCGGTCGATGTTTGTGTGTGCTAAATTAAACAAATCGATGTGCAATGGAAGAAGACGTTCTCTTGCTTCTTTCCCTTTTGTCCTGACTCTGCTTAAACTGATTGCTTTTCTCTTTCTGTGTTTTTGTTCTTCTTTTTTTTGTTTTTTTGGCGGCGGCTAATTTTTATCTCTTGTTTTTGTTGTTCGGGAAATGATGAATTTTTGAAAGTTTGACTGCCTTGACTGCCGTATTGGGAAGTGACAGCCACCGTCAGCAAACATAAAACGAACCGTCCTGTGACCAGTGCTGCGTAACCCTGTTTTTGTTTTTGTTTTTGTTTTTGTTGGACTCCAGCTTTATAAATAAATAACCCTACCAAGTCTAGAGAATTCAAACAAACACCAGAGACTCTCTTTGTAAATAACGCACATGTCTGCTTCAGAGTCCAACCTAAGAAGTCAGTGGCAGCAGTGGTCACAGTCGCATAATATCCAGTCTGGAACATCCATCAATGAAAGTGCTAAAACACTCTTTGGTGGCTGGGCTGAAACATTAAATAACACTGCCAATGATGTGTATAATAGACTGCCTTTAACACAACAAGATGCCGAACAAGTCAATCAACAGGAACCCGAGTGGTTCACCCTGACGAGATTTGAAAGATTGATGGGATTTATTGCATGTCTTTTAGGTTCTACTGCTTGTTTCACAATATCATTCCTGTTGTTCCCAGTCTTAGCATTAAATCCTAGAAAATTTGGATTACTGTGGTCTTTGGGATCTTTGTTATTTGTTATTTCTTTCGGGTTATTGCAAGGTCCAGTTGCTTATTTTAGACATTTAACTTCAAAAGAAAGATTACCCTTTACTATTTTCTTCTTTGGATCAATTGTGGCAACAATCTATTTCAGTGCATTTTTGAAATCAACCATTCTAACTTTGATCTCAAGTATAATTGAAATTGTTGCTGTGATTTATTATACTGTCAGTTATTTCCCGTTTGGAACTCAAGGTTTAAGAATGGCTACGTCTGTTGGGTTCAGACAGGTTAGTAGCTTGGTTGTTTGAGTTACCAAAAGGCCTGTAACATAACTATATAACAATAATATACTGCATATTGGAACAGAAAATAGCTGAGAAGCGCATAGCTTTTATATACTCATAACCGCTGATAATGATCTTAGTTTGGATAGCATAACGTGCATTTATGACCATTTGTACTCTCACTTAATATGTAAGATAGTGCTACAAGTGAAAAAAAACAAATCTTTGGATAATTAGGCTGTCCTGATCATGAAATTCGGTTCACAAAAGTTCCTACCATTACCCAAAACTCTATAAATCTATTAAATGTGTATAGTTGATCATTCATCTTCCTCACTGAACTCTTCAGTTTCGACTCTTTTGTACAATGGTAAACTCGCACTTTCAGTGGTTTTCACAAGAATCGATTTAATATGATTCTTTTTTGGGTTCCAATTGGTGATTTTAATATTTGAGCCACTAGTTATATATTCCACCGTCTTAATCAAATTTTCACAAAGTTCTTTTGTTGATTGATGAACACCGCCAAATTTAATCGTTATATTGGAGTCTGTTGTCAACAAAAAAGAAGCGTTTAATGCAATGGATTTTAGTTGTTTCTTGATATAATTCAAATCAACTGGATCCACTCTTTTCGTGGGATTCTTTGGACCACTTCTTTTGGCATCAATATCGACTTCTTCTCTAGATAGTTGAAGAATGAAGGGTATTTTCTTATTCTTTGCATAGAATGTAGCACCAAGGATATCCGGTAACAATTTTTGAATTCTATAATCACAAACAACACAATCGTACTCATTTGATATTCTTGTTAAAGACTTAGGGTTTAGTCGTTTCAGCTTCTTTATGCTCATCAATTCAACATTATCATATTTAGTTGTTAAAGGTTTGAATGCTTCAACATAGTTATTAAGGTTTGTATTATCTTTTGTTATCACCAATATCCTCACTTGTTCGAATTCTTCATTGAAGTGATGTGGTATTGGGACAATGCGCTGTGTATAATCCTTCTTAGATAATAGAGGGTCTTTTGTGTTAACTATGAGATAGAAATTGTCATGATGCCTCGATCCTTTTATAGAGTGGGCCTTCAGAGACTTGATTGATTTATCAGCGTTTGACAAAAACTCATCACTTTTGACTATGGCAGACATTGTTTAATTTGGCTTATGAGAATATGCAATACCCACCAAATATTAAAAAGACACAAACGCTTCAACTGGTTACTTTTACTGAGATGAGTAAAAAATTTTGAGTGTTGAAAAAAATATAAATTCACGTGACACATTGATTATATAATCCTGGAGTGGTTTTGCCGAGCGGTGAGCCGGGCCGCCCCCTTTCGTGGGCTTTGGCTTGGGGGGCGAAAAGAAAATCTCCACCCCAAAGTTCCAAGCACCAGGGGGGCGCGGGCGCGGGCGCGCTCGCTCGCTGGCTGCAGTTCCTTGTTTTTTCTGCGTGTCTGCCAATCCCCGTCTTTAATCCCGAGCCTGAAAGCACTCTTAACAAGGGAGAAGGGCATGCGCTGCCATTGGGTTACGTGTCACTAAAGTTCTTTATTTTTGGAGAGTCGTGAATTTCTTTTTTCCTCAGCACTTTTCTGCCAAGCCGTTTGATGTTCATGACTTCCGGTAAGCGCACTTCTTCACCAAAAAAACAACAAAACAAAAAACCTTTCAAATTTCCAAAAAATTCACCAATTAAAATTTATCACACTTTTGCCAGCAAAAAAGCGCACACACTTCTCCCTATTTTTGGACCATCACCCACAACAAACCCACAAATTCTTTCGACCACCACCAGCAAAAAGCGTCACCCCACAATGTCTTTGGTCCAGCAACAACAACAACAACAACAACAACAACAACAACAGCAGCAGCAGCAGCAGCAACAACAACAACAACAAGTACAGGTACAAGTACAACAACAGCAACAACAACAACAACAATTCACTACCCAGGAACAAGAGCTGAACCAAACTACAGCCAATACATGGCTAGCCATTGGCTCTTTGGCTGAGGCCTTAGGCGATGTTGACCGAGCCGCTGTTGCGTATGATTGTACCTTGAGACACGAACCTAATAGTTTCAAGGCTCTCACATCCCTAGCTAACCTTTATCGCTCAAGGGACCTTTTTGCGAAAGCTGCTGAATTGTACCAAAGAGCGCTCAGTGCGAAACCTGATGCTGGTGAAACTTGGGGCTTGTTAGGCCATTGTTATCTGATGCTAGATGATTTACAAAGGGCATATGCTGCGTATCAACAAGCTTTGTACCATCTGAACAATCCTAACGTCCCAAAGCTATGGCATGGTATTGGTATTTTATACGATCGTTACGGTTCATTAGAATATGCTGAAGAGGCTTTTAGAAGAGTCCTTGAGTTGGATCCAAATTTTGAAAAAGCAAGTGAAATTTATTTTAGATTGGGGATCATATATAAACATGAATCCAAATTGGCTCAAGCTTTAGAATGTTTTAAATACATCTTACCAAATCCTCCAGCTCCACTAACACAACCTGATGTCTGGTTTCAAATCGGGTCTGTTCTAGAGCAACAAAGGGACTATGAAAACGCAAAAGATGCTTATCAAAAAGTCTTACAAGCCAATCCAAAACATGCAAAAGTTTTACAACAATTAGGTTGTCTATATTCTCAGCAAGGTTCATCTTTCCAAGATCCTGAAATCGCTTTACGATTATTATCTCAATCATTGGAAATAGATTCAAGTGATGCTCATACCTGGTATCATTTAGGTCGTGTTCATATGTCTCGTGGTGATTATACCTCAGCTTATGATGCTTTCCAACAGGCCGTTAATCGTGATGCTAGAAATCCAACTTTTTGGTGCTCTATTGGTGTTTTATACTACCAAATCTCGCAATATCGTGATGCTTTGGATGCTTATACTCGTGCAATTAGATTGAATCCGTATATATCTGAAGTTTGGTATGATTTGGGAACTTTATACGAAACGTGTAATAACCAGATTTCAGATGCTTTAGATGCCTATAAACAAGCTGCTACTTTAGATCCAAACAATCCACACATTCAAGCAAGATTAGAACAATTGACTAAGTACCAAAAGAACGGTGGACAAGGTGTTCCTCCACCGCCACCTCCTGGCCCTCAAGGTCCTCAAGGTGGTCAATTAAGAGTTCCCCAAAATGTGTTACAAGGACAACCTGGGCAACAACCGCAACAACCT
Source organism: Wickerhamomyces quercuum (assembly GCA_030556525.1). NCBI lineage: Eukaryota > Fungi > Ascomycota > Saccharomycetes > Phaffomycetales > Wickerhamomycetaceae > Wickerhamomyces > Wickerhamomyces quercuum. The sequence goes on from JAKTUE010000017.1 coordinate 161,094, forward strand.
CAAGTTCAACAACTACAGGTTAATAGTGCTTTCCCGCCTTCTCAACAGCAATTGCCTCCACCTCCTCCTGCTCAACATCAACCATCACCTTTCCAACCTCAACAGCAACAAGCATCTCAACAACAACAACTACCTCCGCAACCAACTCAGCAATCTAATTTGGCGCAGCTGAAGTCTGAAGATGTTAATCAACAAGTAGGAGCTCCGATTAGTCAATATGAGCAATTAGCGCAACCACAGCTTCAATCTTTATCTCAATCTTCTTCTCAACAACATCAACAATTACCACATCTGCAAGCTCCAACTGAAACCCCAGTTTCAGAACCAGATTTAACACAAGCTCAAGATTCTAGAATCCAACAAAAGAGAGAAATTGAGGATAGTACATCAGAATCGAATAAAAAGGCTAAGACTGATAACGGTTCTAATGGATTAAGTTTCGGAAATCTCATGAATAATGACGATCCCCCAATTGCTCAAGACAACGGTACTGCTTCTTCAGCACACCAAACTCAACCCGATATTTCAGAGCGTGAAGCTCAACCTCAACCAGAGATCCAGTCTGATTCAAAACCAGCTACTGAAAAACATGAGACCCTCTTGAAAGATGTGGAACCGGTAGTGGAACCAACTTCAGAAGCACAGAAAGTGGAAGAGCATGTCGAAGCCAAGAAGAGTGAAGAAGAACCTTTTGAAAAACCTATCGAGAACAATATTGATGAATCTGAAGCTAAGAATAATCTCGGGGACTCCTCTGATGAACCAGCTGAAGTTGAAACTAAACAAGCTGAAGCTGAAAAAGAGCCAATACCTTCTGTGCATGAAGAAACTAAGTCGGAACCAACTATCAAGCCTTCGGAAGACACTTTAAGTCAATTGAAGGAAGATTCCAAGGAAGATGAGGAAGAGAAAACAGAAGAAAAACCAGGCAATCCTTCTATTCCTGAAGCCAAGGTTAGAAAGATTGTTGAGGATGATGAATATGACGATGAAGAAGATGAAGAAGAAGATGGAAAAGATAAATAACGAAATGGATGAGTTTTTGATAAATGTCATTCACTGATTTCAAAAATACCAAAAAAAGATATGTATAATATAATTATATTCTTTATTTCTGGCTTACTTTTAATTATTACACAGAAACTTGTTTAAATTCCTTGTGCTATTATCATAATATATTTATATAAAACAAGAAACCTAGAGCTACACCGTATTATTTAATTCTATAATGATCTACAATGTTGTTCTGATAACTTAGTAAACTGGTTTGTATTTCTGTAATCAAAAATTGGATACTGGTCATTATTCATTATCTACCACAGACTCTAGAAATGTTCTTATCTGCAATAACACTTCTGCTCTAACACTTTCAGGAACCATGGCTATAATATATTAGTAACGTATCCTTATAGTAATGAGATACATTCAACTTACATAGAGCTTTTGGCTCTAGTATTTCATTCAATCTTGTGAAATTTGGCTCTTCATCCAGTCTAACTTGGTCTAAAATCACGGAATGAGGACTTGTTAGTAACGCCGTATCCAAAGAATAATGCAAGATCAAGAACGAAGAACGACATACCATTCGCTAGTTTTTTTATGCTATCGACCCATCCCGATTGTAGTAGTTTCTCTCTTAACAGTGTCGATATTCTAAGAGAACTATTATGTTAGTACAGAAACAACTAGAGGTGAGTTTTTCCCATAAACTTGCCTGTCGTATTCGCCTGATTCAATCAGTCTCTCTTGGATCTGGACCTTCAGTCTTTCTGTGTCGCTCATTCTGCTTATTCTTTCGATTATCACTGGCTCTGCTTTGCTCTGCTCGTTTTCTTCAAAGTCAGTTGAAGTTGAAGTTTTGATTTTGACATTTCTCGCTTCCTTTTTTTTTTCTTAGGGAGATTGGAAAATAACAAACAAACAAACAAACAAAGCAATGATTGACTCTCTTTTCGTTTGGACCTTGCCATCTTTATGATCAGAGCATTCATAGGAAATTCAGCCAGATCAAACCAACTCACAAGACGAATGAGCGCATTCACGAAGAAAAATTCCCCAGCATTGGCCAAGTTGGTCAAAGTTGAGCCGTTACCATCTTCAGAAGCCAGATGGACAAAACTGGAGAAAATTACATACTTGGATCCGAACGGCAAAGAGAGACCATGGGAAAGTGCAGCTAGAAGCACAAGACCTGAAGGTTCATTAGTCGATGCTGTCGCCGTTCTCGCTATCATTGATCGTCCAACTGGTGCTGAAATCGTGCTTGTGAAACAGTTTAGACCTCCAACTGGTGGTGTTTGTATTGAAGCTCCTGCTGGACTTGTGGATCCTAATGAGGGAATCGAGTCTACGGCCCTGAGGGAACTGAAGGAAGAGACAGGTTATATTGGTAAAATCGTTTCAACATCTCCTGTTATCTATAATGATCCAGGCTTTTGTTCTACTAATTTATCATTAGTTACTGTCTCAATTGATCCAAATGATGAAAGAAATAAGAATCCTATTCCAGAATTGGAAGAGAATGAATTCATTGAAACATTTCTCGTTCCTTTAAAAGATTTCTCTGATCAATTGTTAGAGCTTGAGTCAAAGGGTTATAAGATTGATTCAAGGGTTCAAAATGTTGCAGAAGGTATAAAACTCGCCCAAAGATTCAAATTATAAATTATTCAGTCATTCATTTAATTGGAATAGATGATACTTGGAAATGAAACGATCTTCGATATGAACAGTAATGAGCTAAGACGTTTATTTATGTTTTCCTTTCTTTTTTCTTTTTTGCTTATTCATAGCGAGATGATGCTTAGATGGAAGCTCACCAGATTGTTCTATAAAGTTAAACATGACCTACTCCCAATAGAGAATTTCTAAGGAGATGAAGCTGTGTGTTTTGTTGGCCACCTCTAATAAATGTTTATGATAAAAGAATAATGGATTTCTATGAACTAAATATTATAAAAAGTATGAGAAATTGGTCTTCTTCATACAATCATAGTAGAGTAGTAGGTAGTCTGGATCCGGTAATAGTATAACATCTGGGTAAACAACAGAAAGAGTATCAATGTTGGGTAGGTAGGAGGAGAGTGCTCTTGATTTTTTTTAAAAAAAAATAACGACAACTGCAGGACTCGAACCTGCGCGGGAAAATCCCAAAAGATGGCCTTGATAATAATTTATTCAAGTCTTTCGCCTTAACCACTCGGCCAAGTTGCCCGAAACTGAAAATTATTTTTGAAATTTATTATTACTGAATAATGGAAACACCAAGACACCAAACGCGGAACACGAAACAAAACAAAAAGGTGATAAAAGATACCTTCCTTCTATACTTGTTCAAACACCTCGATTCCAACTGGCGAAAACGTGAAATGACAGCCAAACCCTTCGAACACAAACATCCAGTGTGGAAATATTTTGACTTAGATGTCATACAAGGATCTGACTTCGAGTTACCTAACAGGATTCGGCATGCTACTCCTAATCTCACAATTGTGCATGACGCGTGGATATACTGCTGCAAAATGAGTCGAATAGAAGGATCTGATGAATACACTTGTTGCCCATCCGCGTTAGGAAAATCTGGTGTGAGTCCTAAAGAAGATCTGTTCCCCATAAAGCTAAGCGATTTATGCCAAAAAAAAGACTACTTGAGAAAGCTACAAAGGCACTTAAATAAACCGGTTCATGTGAACGAAAAGCTGTCATTAGATCTTGCTGTTTCCAAGTTAGCAGCTGAAAATACCAAGAATAAAAAGCGTTCCTCAGATTCATTCACTTCCAGTCTCTCTAGGCCTTCAAAGAACAGAGTTATTGGTAAGAACCCAGTCGGTACAGATATTGTGAAACTTCTTGATAGCGATAATAATCACCAGAGAGAACAATTAATTTTCGACAAGATGTCAGACGTCATAATCTCGCATGCCCTCTCATTTTCGATAATAGAGTCTGATGTTTTTAAGGTTTTGTTAAAGCACATTGGTCTTGAACCCGTATCGTTTGGCTCAAGAAAGAAGCTAATGGGCCACTTGCGTGATAAAACTGCAAACGAATATATCAACCTGTTTCAGAAGCTCGAAATGGCAGAAGCAGGGATGACATTAGTTTGTGATTTATGGAAAAATGAAAGTTCCATGTTGTTTTTCGGAGTAATAGTGCTTTATATCGAAACCCATCTAGATGGAAGGCTGGGTCAAAAAACGTTCCATAAATGCTCTTCCCTTCTTGCTTTTGAGCCTCTCCCACCCCACGGTAACACTGGAACCTTTCTTGCCAAAGTTCTCAAAGAGATAACCGATAGGTTTGCTATTACAGAGAAAATAACCTGCGTGATTGCTGATGAGGTGTCGAGCAATTTCAAGATGGTTCATGAATACAACGGTTTGGTTTCTCAAGATATAATTATTGGTACAGACCAATTTCAGAATGAAGATACAAATGACCTAAGTGGAATTGGAAGTATGGCCCCAGAAACTAGACCAAATCCAGTTGAATTTGTGACATGTCTATCACATATTTCCAACTCAATCGTCAAAGCGCTAATGCGTGCCTTAGATTTTGAGTTTGACACTTCGGAAAAACTGGTTGATGAAGAAGGTGCTCCCGTAATGGGTAGAGAAGGTGATGTGATCACATTTCAGAGTGTCAACGAGCAAGAAATGTGGTCAACCGATCAGAAAAGCGCTGTGGAATTTCTAAGAACAGTCCGTGTATCAGCCTTGGCTAATCAAAATTTCAACGCCCAAGCTTCGGTTGAAAAGGTTAGAGAGCTGTTGAAGTTGATAAACAACACAGAGCGTCACAAAGCTACATTCAGGGAAATTTGCCTAAGACTGGGGATGACTAGTTCTACAATCAGTTTGGATTGTAGAACCAGATGGAATTCCTTGTATTGTATGCTGCTGGAAGTACAGAAAAGAAAAAAAGCTTTCAAAGCTTTCATCAACAGTGAGATACTCACTAGTTTTGATTATGGAGAGAAGTATCGCAAGCATCCATCAAAGAGTACAATTCTTAGCACCAATGACTGGATTTCGGTGGACCTATTGTGCTCTATGCTCAGTCCATTCTTCAGACTCACAATGTATACTTCCTCTGAAGAGAGTCATAGCGGCGTCGGTGTCTCTGTTTTTTGCGGCTGGAAGAAGGCTCTCCAAGATCTTAGAAACGGGAATCTTCCCATCAGCGGTGAACTGGATGCAGCTGATAATGAAATGAAAAAGGCGTTTAAAGAGGTAGTTAAAAGAGCAGGCTTAACAGCGTTGAAGGTATATAAAAAATACGAAGATTTGCTAAAAACAAACGAAATTCTTCTCATGGCCAATATTCTTTTTCCTCCTCAAAAAGGTTCTGGAATAAGGGTATTATTTGAAGAAGATTCAACCTTTTTGTTTGACAATAGCAAGTCTGAAATTGTCAAAAAAATGCTGGAGCTGAATAAGGTGGCCAAAATCTACCCAGTCAAAAGGGATAAAGAATCAGACATCCAGAGTAATGAGAGTGCTACAGAAGAATTGAGACCGGATGTTATAAGTTCTGTTGCTCATTATATCACTGCTACAGAGGATGAGCCTGCACTATCAAAACTGTTGAATACCAATTTCAACTTCTTTGAGGACAATGTTGATACAAGCGACCGTGATAAAGAAAAAACAGTGGAAGAATGCTGTAAGTTGGAGCTTGAGAACTTTTTGCGTACTGATATTCCAAAAGGTGTGGAAGAGGTAGCTCCATTTGATTACTGGGTTCGGCCTGATGTTACTTCGAGCTATCCGTTATTGTCAGTCATTGCAAGACAGCTCTTTATTACTGAACTTTCTTCGGCACGCTGTGAAAGGGCGTTTTCCCTTTCATGCAATGTCATGAAGTACAGAAGGTATGGTCTTAGTGGTCATACGTTATCTAATCTAATGATGACAAAACTGTCAATTAAGGAAGAGTCACTGAGTTTCATGGAAGCTTATCGTCGAGATCCTAGTGCAAGCACCAGCAATGGTTTTCCCTTGACATCCCAGTCTATTACAACAAAACAGGTTAGATTCATTGAGAGATATGGTATTACTACTTACAAACGGTTATTGATGGGCCCCGTCTTTCATGCAAAGGAGGGATTACCATCAGGTGTCAAAAAGGCCTTGGATGCTTCATTAAAAAAGTCAAAAGATCATGTGAGAACAACTAGTGTGCCTGAAACTATTGATCTTGTGAGTAATGACGATAGCGAAGAGGTTTTAGAAGAAGAAGAGGGAGACACTGATGGCGGCTGGCTTGAAATTGATCCGAAGCTTGGTCATATTAGTGAGTTTAATCAATAGCGTTCATAGACTTGAGTTGAAGGGGATTTATGATTACATGTAATTTATCCATGTCTTTTTTTGGCAGGTCCAAAAATATCCATGTAACTATTGCCTATTTTTTTGGTGAGATTTTGCAGATTTTGCTGTTAATGGAACAATTCTCTGCGCAAAAAAAACAATAAAGAGAGAGAATAAACGATCATTTACTGCTTCCTCTTCCTCTTAGAATTAGCGTCTCATTGTATCGTTATTCTTTGATATAACAATGTTGTTATATAATTGTGATAATGGGGTTGATTTTCCTAACTTGGGGCTTTGACGTAAGTGGTTTTGTGGTGTGTTTAACTCTTGTCCTTACACAAAACATGTAACCACAAAAGCATGAACTTGAACTATAAATCCAGCATTTTCAAGTTTTTATCTTTGGAAACAAATGGTGAGCATACTCAAGGTCGTGTTTCGAATACTGTTTTCTCTTCTATTGTTTTTAGATTGATCTACAATTCAATCTCGGTTCCATCGTTATCTTACCAACGGTCATTATGTTAGTTCCTTCTCCACATATTCTTCTGGGTTTACTGTTGTTTTCAACTTCTGCTATTGCCACACCACCTGCTTGTTTTTTAGCATGTGTTCAAACTATATCAAGATGGTGTGAATATGGTCATGCTGATTTTCGTTGTATTTGTGATTATAGTCCCTCTTTAGTAGGTTGTTTGGTTGATATATGCCCTTTTGGAAACTTCTTCAGTGCTAGAGATCATTTTTGGGGTACTTGTCTTGAGAGATTGAGTGAGTCAGAAACCTGGGATGACGATATCAACGAAGGGGATGATGAATTTCAGTTTAATGATAATGAAGATGTCGAAGAGGGCGAAGAAGAAGACGGACACGAGGATGAAAAACACGATCAAAGCTCATTCAATGAGGGTGATACTACTGATGATAGTAACGCCGAACATTATGATGATACATCTCATGAAATTGGAGATGAAGACGAACGTAATCATTATGATGACTATGACTACGGCTACTGAACAACAATCCAATAAATTTGAAAGGAAAGATAATGATACTCCAACTTTTGAATCCAATACAGCTTACTTTTCCGGGAGGCATAGATCAGCCTATGTCCAGCGAAATTCAAGGATCGATGATTGCAAATGCGTCATTGCTAGGTAATGAGCTTCGAAATAGCCAGAGGACCGCTTAGTACTTTAAGCACTTCAGTAGACACTGCTTATACTGATTATTTATATGCCAAACATGCCCCAGATATACACAAGGATGGAAAAGATACTCTTGCTTATGCAAAAAAGCTGGATGATTCAAATTACAATGATCCTTTTTCTGATCAACGGGACCTACCTGATTACTCTAATGCAAAAGAAGTTGAATATAGCGCTGAAAATAACTCTGAAATTGATGTACTTTGGCCCGAATGAAAGTATTCGAACAAGGTTGAGCCTGGAAATGTTGAGGTTGACTATAATAATGAAAATAATTATTATGAGGGTGGGCCCTCGGTTTCTTTCTATGATTCTATATTCTCCCAGCCAAGGGCAGGTGCCATTAATGATATGAAAGATGGCTTGCTTGAGTGGATTAGAGCTGAAGAAGATGCTGAGCTGGACTCTTCACGTAATACCATTTCCAACGCAGAACCAGAGAAGCATGGTCCTTATAGCAATATTGGGCTAATCTTCAGAGTGATCAATTAATCTGTTAAAGCGATTGAAGAGTCAATCCAATATGGTGAGTGTCTCAGTGTTTTTAAAACACTTGAAAGTATATCATTTCGAGAGCAAGCAGCTCTTACCGGATACTTGAAATTTCATAAATTGACGGCTCATTGCCTAGTTACTCTATCCTTTAACAGCTATCATCATCTTGTAGCATGTGGTAGTGATTCTTCTCTGTACTATCAAGGGTATTGATGTTGATATTCAAGAAATAATCACGTGACTTAACTAAGCATAGCCGTCCAGGCGGCGTGTGTTGGCGGTGCATGAAAAAAAGGTGGGAAAAAATCATAACCACCAAAAAGAAAATGGTTAAGTTCGCTTGACACGCAGAACAAGTCAAATCAAAACAAACAAAACAAAGCAGAACAAATCTAGACAACGAAGGAAATCACCAGTGATGGACCAGCAAACGGCAGATGTTATCACGGTCGCTATCGAGCAGCAAAAGCAGAACGAAAAAGAACTCGCTGAACAGCAGCAGCACGACCCAGCACAGAACGAAAACAGTGAGATTGTTGAACAACTAGATCATGCACCTGTTGCATCAAACGACGAGGAGATGCAACAGCTGGCTGAACACGTCCAATCCGGAGCTGCTGCCAACGAAGGCCTGTTCGAGCTTTCCGAAGAAGCTAAACAAGCTGTGAGAATCCAGCAGGACCATACAGGAGGCAAGGTTCAACCAGGGGGTCTACCAAGATCAGCTGCTCATAAATCTTTCTCTGTTGACTCAACTTTGAAAGTCGCTGTTGGATTAGTTGCTGATATTATCGGTCCCAAGACAAATAGACCTGATTTTGTTGAAACAGAAGAAGGCGAGTGTGCTTGTACAAGATGTAAGAAAAGATTCAGAATAGAGCTCAATGGAAAAACTTTTAAACTATGTCAGCATTGTCGTTCATTACAGAGACAAAGATCAAGAAGATGGCAACAGAAAACCAAAGAAAAAGAAGGCTGTTGCAGAAGATGTGGTGTCAATATGGAATCACAGGACTCCAAGTACGTCCTATGTGCCCACTGTCGCTTAAATTTAAGAAGTAGAAAGGCAAGCAGATATGAGACTGGGAAATGTGTTCACTGTTCAGGTGTTAACGAGTCCAGTTACAAGGTCTGTGACAGGTGCAGAGAGAACGATAAACAAAGAAGAAAGAAACTGGAAGGTGAGGGTCGCTGTAACCGTTGTGGGTCTGTACTACAAGGTTCTGACACCAACCACAAGGTTTGTTCTGAATGCAGGGTTAAGAAGAGAAGATTCAACAAACCAATTAGAACTGATGCTGCTACTGCAGCTGCAGCTGCAGCTGCGCACAGAGCTGTTCAACCAATCCAAGGGTCCATTCATGACTTGCAAGCGGAAGTTGAATCTACAGAAGCAACTTTGGATAGCAATCAAATGTATCAGCAGCAAGTGGCTCAACAATTGGAGAATGCTAATATGTTTGAAAGAGATTCAGCTGAACAAATACCAGCAAAAGAAGAGCCAAGTGTTCAGTGATTTTAAAACCTACAAAATTACTTAAGGGTTTGTGTATATTATTCGGCAGTGACCGCTCCATTTGTTGTATATTAGATTTTATATGTTCAAATTGTATTTTATTTCATTTTTCGATAAATATGAATAATCGCTACATTGTAGTTCTAAAATCAACACAAACAAAAATAATTAATTAACTACTTAATACTGTAGATGAACCCTTAGTTCAAAATGGCGACAGCAACTGATTGGAAATCATCATGCGAGATGCTGACCTTGACTGAAGCTGATGGAGCAGCTTTCAATGCATCACCATGTAAAACGACTTGTGGAGCACCGTTTGAATCACGAGTAATCTCAATGTCTTTCAATTGGGCACCAGCACCTTTAGATTCAACTCCTAAAGCCTTGAAGACAGCTTCTTTTGCAGACCAAGTTCCAGCAAATGAGGATTGTGGAGATGGGGCCGATTTACAATATGTAATCTCAGCAGCAGTGAAGTTACGTTCGATGAAGGTTTCATTTTCAATGTTGATGGAAGAAATTAATTCAACATCGACACCAACGTTCTTAGCACCTGCTTCAGAAGTCAATGATTGCAAGATCTTGGAAGTATCTTTTGATGATTTAGAGATGTAAGAGGAATCACTTTGAATACTCTTGGAAGCAAATTCCAAATCACCTTTCTTGGTTGCACTAACTCTAGCTAATGGATCCAGGTAAACTGGGTTTTGTAATTCATCAGAGTAAGGAGCATGTTCTTTAGCTTGGAATAGAGAGTTGTTGATGAAAGATTTGTGGAAATGAGAGTATGCTTTGTTATGTCTTTCGTTGCATTTAGCAGCATAAGCTTCATATTCATCCCTAGACAAAATAGCAAACAAGTAGTCACTGTTAATAGCGATGGCCATGGCACCTTTTTGACCGAAACCAAAGGATGTAACAGTAACAGCTTTAACACCATCAGTCTTGATAGTTTTAGATGGGAATAACAAGTATTCGAATTGCTCTAATTCTTTATCAACATTGTCAGCATTACGGTTACCTGGAACGATACCAGAATTCAAAATTTGTAAAGCACCGTTGAACATCCAAGCACCAGCAGCACCTTTTGGATGACCAGTTAAGTATTTCTGGAAAACACCTAAGGCTGGGTTACCTTCACTTCTATTCAAATGTTTAAACATCATGTTCAAAGTAGCAGATTCATTCTTATCATTGGCTTTAGTAGAAGTACCATGGAATGAACAAACGCCGATATCATCAACAGTCAAACCAAAGGTAGCTAAGGCACCACGAATTGGAGCGATTCTTGGGTTTGAAACATGGAAGAAGTTACCATAATAATCTTTAGCTTGATTAATTTGTTTTTGAGCTTCTTCTTCAATTTCATGAATCCTTTCAGTGACGAAAGAGTCTTGTTCCTCAGCCGAATAAGATTTAGCTTCTTCTTGTAAAAATTCGTATTCAGCGCCAATCCATTGCTTAACTTCTTTGATTCTTCTCTCGACTTGACGTTTTCTGTAAGAAATATCTAATAATGAAGTACCATATTTCAAATCACCATGGTGTTCACGTGCAGTGGTCAATAAACCTTTACCTGGAGCAGGAACAGATCTACCAATCTTATCGGATGCAGTAGCAGTTAAACCAATAACACCGTAAATTGGAACACCCATTTCTAAAGCTAATTTAGCATTCATAATAATTTGGATACCTGAACCTTGAGATTCCATGAAACCATTTCTGGAAGTTGTGGTTGGTCTGGACATCTCACTTGGATCACGACCTTTCTCAAATTCTTCCAATGAGTTTGAGGTGGCATTCATATTACCAAACTCATAAGAACCTTCTTCTTGGAAGTCATCATAACCACCAACAATACATACCTTAGCTTTTCCAGAAATAATGGTTTCGTAACCAATTTCAATAGATTCAACAGCTGTAGCACAGGCACCGACAGGGGTTTTGATTGGACCGGATGAAGATAACAACAACATATTGACCCAAGCAGACATGGTGTTGATGAATGATTCTTGCAAAATATCATTTTGGACTGGGGTGTCTTTGTAACGGTCCTTGAACATACCACGTAAAGCAGAAACACCACCCATACCAGAACCAGAACAGTTACCCAATTCAGAAACGTGGATGTACTTATATAGCTCATATGGATCCTTGATACCAGCAGAAACAAAGGCTTCAACAGTTGCAACCAAGACGTACAAGGTGATAGGATCAACTTGAGCAATAGTATCTTCAGAAATACCATAACGTGCGGCATTCCAACCAGTTGGGATTTGACCAGCAACCAAACGGTCATATCTAAGAGCTTTTGGAATGAATAATGTAGCACCTTTTAATAGTTTAACGGTGTACTCACCATCTCCGGTTTCAGTAAGCTCAGCCTTATCACCATGCTGTAATTTGAACTGTTCCGCAGTTTCTTTAGAAGCTTGGAATTCAGCTAGATCTTCTTCAATTACGACTTCTTGGATGAACTGTTTCTTTTCTGGGTTGTATCCGTTGAATAGTTCTGGTTCAATTAATCTAATACCACAGTGGTCTAAGATATGAGATTCATATTTACCTTTAATATCTTTATCTTCAACAGGCTCATTAGTTTTAGAATCAACCCAACCGGTGTATGGTCTACCTTTTAAGTTACCGTTGTGATATTTGATCAAACCCATAATCCAGGCAATTTCGATACAACCCTCTAGAGAGAATTCACCAAAAGCTTCCATTTCCCATCTGGTTCTTGAAGAACCCCATGGACCCACTTCGGAGAAACCAGTAACAACGACTAATTTTTCCAAGTTTAGTAGACCTTCTAAATCTGGAGCGTTTTTCTTGATCTCATCATAAGATTTCAGAGCTGGGAAATCAAATTTCATGTTAGCTCTTGGATTGATTGGAGTTTTAGTGAATGGAGCATCAGCATTGGCACCATTAACAATCTTATGTTCAATAGCAGTTTCAATGGAAACAGCCTTTCTGATATCAGAAGATTCGGTGATGTCCTTTCTCAATTGGTTGGTACGATCCTTTAATTGAGTGATAAATTGTAAACCACCATTCAAGTCCGCCCAAACTGGAGATTTTTGACATAATTCGGTAATTTTTGGTGTCAATAAACCTAAAATGTTGAAACCCATTTCTGACTGAGAGAATGTTCTAACACCCAAGTTTTCAATACCTTCAGAAATGATGTTATTAGCACTCATCAAACCAGTACCTCTGGTCCAACCAATGATAGCACCACAAATAGTCAGTTGGTTAGCCCAACCTTCTGAGTGCCATCTGTTGAACAGAGTCTCTAATGACAATTTGGATTCTGAGTATAAACCATCAGCACCGAAAGTACCATGATTTGGAGACAATGGTAAAATAACTTGGGCTGGTCTAGTTTCAATAGCTCTATCAGCTTTATGATCTTTAACAGAACCCAAAATTCTTAACAAGTTGGTTAACATGATACGGTGAGCTAATTCAGATTTAGAATCAATGTTGTTTAATTCGATACCATTTTCTGGGATAGCAGCAAATGGAATAATGGCGTCCAAATCCCAACCTAAACCACCATTCTTAGCATCATCATAGATATAATCAACAAGAGCTTTAACATCTTGTTTAGAACCTTGGTTGAATGGGACAACAACTAATGAAGAACCCTTGGCACCGTATTTAGCATATAATTGCTGGTAAAACTGGGTGACTTTCTTGGTGAATCTGGAAGTAGTAACAATAACGTTAGCACCACCTTGAATTAAACCTTTCAAGACCTCTGCACCAATAGAACCTGCACCGGCACCAGTAATCAAAACGTACTTGCCTTTGAAGGTGACACCATTAACAGCAGCTTGTTCTAAACCATCCAAGTATACGGAAGTCAAGTTACGGTCGTAAGCCCATGTGTCATCTGGTAATCTCTTCTTCAAGTGTAAGAATGGAATAGTTTCAGGTGGGATCAATTTGGACACTGGGTTTGAGATGGAAGAATTGGTTGGTAATGAAGCAACTTCTTTAGTAGAATCTGAGTCCAAGTTATCATCATTTGAACCAGCAATGGTGGTGTTTTTGTTGATTTCAATTTCTTTAGAGGTTTCCAAGAATTTGATCAATTCACCATATAATTTTTCGAATTCAACTTTAGTGTCTTGAGATAACTCAGCTTGTTTGGAGATAGCTTTGTAGGCTTTGGTTAAGTCTTGAGCAATAGTTGGTTGGGCAGATTTAGTAACAGCAGAACCTTGTGACATTTCGAAAACATATTGTTGGAATTTACGAACATTTTCTCTTGGTTCTTCAGAGTAGGTAATATTACCTTTATGATCAACGGTAGTCTTTGGACCTAATGGGTAAGAAATGTCTTTGTAAACAGGGTCCAAGTCTAGCACTTGTTTACAGTTCTCAATCAATTGGTTACCTAATTCTTTAGCCAAAGCATAATTTTCACCTTTTGATTCATCAGCACCTTTAATATGATATTCCATAAATTTGATCAAAGTGGTATTGGAACGGTTCATGATGTTTATAGCTTCCGAGACAAGTTCTCTGTCAACTCTCTTCAATAAACCATGAATGATTTCAAAGTATAAGATTAACAAAGATTGTCTTGACCAATTCCAAGAAGAATCATAAACTCTAGCCTTTTTTCTAGAGAATGATGTAGAGATACCTTCAATGAAAGTATCACCGAGCTCATTGTTCAAGAAATCTAATTGGTCTTGTAAAGACTGTAAGTTATCTTTTTGAGCATCAGCAGCTTTGTTGCCTTTGTTCAAATCTAGTTTCAAGTATCTAGCCAAGACTTGTAATTGTTGACGGGCTAAGATCTTGTTATCTTTGGTCAATTCTTCGAAAGCAGCAGCATCGATGGTAGCACCACCAGCACCACCAGCAGAAGCACCACTGGCAGCAGCAGCATTCAAGGAAATGTTGGCACTAGCAGCATATTTCTGAGTGACACCATCAAAGAAAGCTTTAGCATCAGCCTCATTACCTAAACGGGCTGCTGGTTCTTGAGTCAAAGCAATTAATAGAACAGAATCTTGTCTACCAGCACCTAAACCCCAACGGGACTGCAAGTACTTTCTAGCAGTGGAGACACTGAAACCACCAGGCATTTTGGAGGAAATTAATCTGGCAATCAAAGAAGACGATTGTTTACCTAAAGAGCCAGCAAAAGTTTCTTGGAATTGTTCAGCTAATTCTTCCAATGGAGTCTCTTCTGGTTTTTCTGGAGTTGCACCGAATTCCTTACCTAAGTCACCCAAGATTTCATTTTGGACAGTAGATTTACCGTTAACCAAGTCTTTAATAGCCTTTGATAATGGAATTTGATCTAAGGCCTTCTTCAATTTCTGAGCAACTAAAACATGTAACAATAATTGAGCTTTGACAGGTTCATCTGGAATTTCCGCAACTGGACCAGATGGGGCAGCAGCAGCAGCTGGAGCTGGAGAAGTTGGAGCTGGAGCGGCAGAAGTGGAGCTGGCAGCAGGGGCAGATTCAGAAGACTCTGGAGCGGCAGCAGCAGCAGCAGCAGCTTCTAACTCAGCAGGATCAGGCGTGTAGTAGATTTCCTTAGCGTCTTTAGCGTAACACAAGACCTGTCTTTGTAAGGACAACGCAGCATCGTAGGATTCATATTTCGCCTTGATGGTTCTGGTAGCCATACCAGCCAAGGTTGGAGAAGGACCAATCTCAACAACTCTCTCAGTGTTGTAGTCCTTCAAGAAGACATCTTGAGTCTCAATCCATCTCACTGGCGAGGCGAATTGGTAGGCCAAAAGCTCCGTCAAAAGGACGTGGGCAAGTTCTTGTTCGACTTCTGGACGCATGTTTTTCGTGTCGATTGTTCCGAAGTTCGCTGTTTTGCTTTGAATTGTTTGGTGCTTAAGAAGTGAATTGTGCTCTTATTTAAAGTCTGTTAATTTCTGCCTGTGTTGGCGCTTTTTGTTGGGAAACTGCTGCGCGAACCGCTTCTGTTTATTTGTTGATCTTTCCGGCCCAAAAAAAAAGTTGGCACAATTTTATTCTTCTTCTTTGGGAAAGGTTATGGGCCTGGATATTTTCGCGAAAATGCGACGCGAAAAACAGCAGCTTTTGATGCTAAATAAATAGAAAAGACACATTAACGCGTCAGCTCAAGCACAAAGTGGTCAAAACGAAGGTTGAAGATCTCCAGAAGGTTAAAACTCAGCAATGCACATCAAGAGAATTGTCATTCAGGGTTTCAAGACTTATAAAAATACTACAGTCATTGATGATATCTCTCCGGGTCATAATGTTGTTGTTGGTCGTAACGGATCAGGGAAGTCAAACTTCTTTGCTGCTATCAGATTTGTTTTGAGTGATCAATTCACCAGAATGACCAAGGAGGAGAGACAAGGTTTAATTCATGAAGGCTCCGGAACTGTTCTTTCGGCTTATGTCGAGATCGTCTTTGACAACTCTGATAGAAGATTCCCAACAGGTAAAGATGAGGTTGTGATCAGAAGAACTATCGGTTTGAAGAAAGACGACTACTCCTTGGATCAAAAATCATCTACAAGACAGGATATTATGCAATTGCTAGAGAGCGCTGGGTTTTCGAAGTCAAATCCGTACTATATCGTCGCTCAAGGTCGTATCACCTCGTTGACCAATGCGAGAGACTCGGAAAGATTAAGTTTACTGAAAGAAGTTGCAGGTGCTCAGGTCTTTGAGAATAAACTGAAGGAATCTCAAAAGGAAATGACCAAAACGAAACTGCAACAGGAAAAGATTGACGAAATGCTAGAGTTTATTCAAGAGAGATTATCAGATTTGGATTCAGAAAAAGAAGATCTAAAAGTATTGCAAGATTTAGAGAGGGAAAAGAAGGTTTTAGAGTTTATCCTACATGATCGTGAATTGAACGAGATTACGAATGCTATTGAAGAGGTTGAAAGTGAATATCAAACTGTTATGGATGATTCTCATAAATTCTTTGATGACCTTGAGAAGCGTGAAACATTAACAAAAGAGTTGACCTCATCTATCAATGATACTAAAACTAGCTTGAAGTTACTGACTATTGATGAGGATCAATATTCGAGCTCCTTAGATGGGGTGGCTAAGCAAGTGTTTGAAAAGAGTGCAACGTTGAATGAAATTAAAGATAGTTTTGAGACAAATCAGGCACTTGTATTAGAAAATCAAGAAACTTTGGATTATCTCGCCAAAGATCTTGAAGAGACCGAGAAAGAACTCTATATTAAAAAGCCTGAAGTAGAAGAATTGAGAAGTACTGAAAAGAGATTGAAGACTGAGCTTGATGATCTGAAGATCAAACAACGTGTTCTATTGGAGAAGCAAGGTCGCTTTTCTAGATTTTCTTCAAAAGCTGACAGAGACTCCTGGATTACTTCCCAAATAGAGCTAATAAAGGCCGAGATTGAGAAGTCCAAAAAAGAGTCCTCTTCTTTAGCTGACCAAGTTGCAGAGTATGAGAGTAGGTTGGTAGAGATCAATGAACAAGCAGATGATATTCAAGATTCCATCAATGGTCCCTCATCACAGGGAGAAATTCAAGAATTGGAGACGAAGATTAATGAATTAAAAGGACAGTATTGGAGTGAGATCGATATTAGAAAGAATTTATGGAGAGAAGAGAACTACAATCAAAATATTTTGGACTCTTTGGGTCAAGAAGTTCGTCAAGCAGAACAGGATGTTAATCAAACAATGGATAGACAGCAAAGCTCAGGTCTTGAAGCAGTCAGAAGAATAACTGAACGATTAGGCTTAAAAGGTGTATATGGTCCTCTTGGTGAACTTATTCAAGTCAATCCAAAATACAGAGTTGCCGTTGAAGCCATTGCGGGTAATTCTCTGTTCCATGTTGTTGTTGAAAACGATGAAATTGCTTCCACTATAATGGAAGAACTTGTCCGTGATAGATCAGGACGTGTTACTTTCATGCCTTTGAATAGAATTCGTTCACATGATCCAATTTATCCAGACTCGAGTGATAGTGTTCCATTGATAAAAAAGATTGGGTTTGATCCAAAAATTCAAAACGCCGTTAAACAAGTGTTTGGTAAAACTATTGTTGCTATAAATTTAGAAAGAGGTTATGAGCTTTCAAGAGAATACAAACTAAGTGCCATCACTTTAGATGGTGATAAAGCTGATAAAAGGGGTGTACTAACTGGTGGTTATCATGACTACAAAACCTCCAGATTAGAATCTATGAAGATCAAACAAGATAAGTACAAAGCTGTTCAAGACAAAGAGCGAATTATACTGAATATCAAATCTGAAATTTCGAAGAAAGATAATGAGATCAGTAATATTAACAATGAGTTGACAAAGTTTTCTGCTGATCTTGAGAAATTGATTTCCAGTAAAAAACCACTTAAGTCAAAACTTGCTTCGATACTAGATGAAAAATTCAGAATTCAAGAAGATCTCAAACTAGCTCAGAATCATTTAGTGCAAATTGACAGAACTATCTCAACATATGTCACAAAATTATCTCAACTAGAAAGTGAATTGAACTCTTCATTTCAGGAAGGTTTATCTACTGTGGAAAAGAAGGCCTTACAAGATGTAAGTTCAAATGCTTCCAAATTGGAAAATCAGCTTTCGGAGGTTATTGAGGAATTAATTGTGAAGGAAGCTGAATTGGTAAACCTTGAAAGTAAGTTGAACCAAAACTTGAAGCCTCGCTTACAAGAGCTCCTGAAAGTACAGGGAACATCAGATCAAAGTAATATGGACTCCAAGGTTCAGCGACTCACGCAAGAGCTAGAGACTTTACAAGAGGAAAAGGAAAATGCTGAAACTATGTTAAATAAGGTTAGAGAAAAGATCAGTTCAAAGAGAGCTGAATTGAAGAAGCTGCAGGATTCATTAGCAAAAGCTGATAGTCAACAACGTAAACTTGTGGAAACATTGGAAAAGTATCAAAACAATTCTGAAAAATTCTTGTCAAAGAAGTTATTGCTATCAAAAAGAAGAGATGAAACACAGAAAAAAATTAGAGAGTTGGGTGCATTGCCAGAAGAAGCGTTCGATGAAAACCAAGATGTCTCGTCTGATGCTCTATTGAAAAAATTAACTAAAGTTGCGAAACGTCTCGAAAAATTTAGTCATGTCAATCGTAAAGCTTTAGAGCAGTACTCTAACTTTACCAAACAAAGGGACGGTCTTGTTGAGCGTCGTAAAGAACTGGATAAGTCTGAAGAGTCAATTCTTGAGTTGATCAATGTTTTAGAATCAAGAAAAGAAAACGCCATTCAAAAAACTTTTGAACAAGTCTCCATTGCCTTTTCTCAGATTTTTGAGACACTGGTACCAAAAGGTATTGGTAAATTGATCATTCAAAAGTCCCCAAGAGATTCTCAACAGATTGATTTGGATAATGAAGTTGAGGAGATGGATGATGTTGATGAAGAAACCCATAAGGTTTCTGATGTGAATAGCTACTCCGGTGTTTCTATCCAGGTCTCGTTCAATTCTAAAAATGACGAACAACAAAGAATTGAACAACTATCTGGTGGACAAAAATCTTTGTGTGCTATCGCTTTAATTCTTGCAATTCAAAAGGCAGATCCTGCTCCATTTTACCTGTTCGATGAAATCGATGCCAATTTGGATACACAGTATAGAACTGCAGTTGCTAATTTGATTCACAAATTGAGTGAGAAGGCTCAATTTATCTGTACAACGTTCAGACCAGAAATGTTGCAAGTTGCTAATAAGTTTTTTGGAGTTATGTTCAATAATAAAATCAGTACTGTTAGTGAAATTGAAAGAAAGGATGCTTTAGGGTTCATTCAGAATCAGCAACACCGTGCTTGATTGTTTCAATGATACTTTATGCTATGTGTTTTGCATTTTTCTACTGGTTTATATGGCTAATATGATGGCGTTTCAATGGTAATCAAAATGTAGATCCACAATGTAGATCCATAAATGACGTTCTTTTATTTCAACTTTTTTTTGGCTAATATATAAATACAATTACTTTTTTTTAGAGTCTCTAACCAGATCCTTGAAAGCGTTACTAACTCTTGTATGTTTAGAAGCACCAATAACATTCTTAGCAGTTTTAGCATTGAGAAATTTTTGTTTAGGGCCCTCGTCATCTGATTCATCACTAGAGCTATCATCACTGGAGCTGTCATCACTTGAGCCATCATCACTTGAGCTATCTTCACTAGAGCTTTCACTGGAACTTTCTTCACTAGAGCTGTCTTCTTTTTCTACAGTGGTTGCTTTTTTTGGTTGTGGTTTAGGTTGTGACTTCACAACTCTATCAACCTTTGGGGTCAACGAATCGGTAACCTCTGGAACACCTCTTGAAACTAAATCTGATAATGAACTTAATGATTTACGCGGATTCTTTTGTCTTTTGTTAGCAGAAGAAGCGGTAAGTGCAACAGGAGCTGATGCTTTAACAGAAGGGGTTGAGGGCTGTGATGAGTCTAACCTTTCCTCAGTAGAGATCTTATTAGCAACAATGAATTTTTTCAAATCATCAGACTTTGAAGGCTGGGATGCACTTTTTGGTAGATTAACGATTCGTGGAGTCTTTTTATCCTTTGGTTCTTCCTCTTCTTCGTCTGAAGATGACTGTGAATCGGAGTCAGATGAACTGTTGTCGCTATCGCTATCACTATTGCTCTCGTCTTCACTTTCACTGTCGCTTTCGTTTGAAGTGCTCTCAGATACTGACTCTTTTGACTTAAAGCCTCTCGATGCATCGGGAGCTGCTGCGGAAATCTTGGAGGAGGCCTTTTCAATGGCTTTAGCGTTTTCCGCCAGTTGAGATTTTCTCTTCTCTAGATCCTTTTTAGCATCTTGAACTGCTTTGGAAATTTTGCTAGGTTCAGAGGGCTGTTTCCCATTTGTAGACTTGGTGGAGATATCTTTAACTCCAGGAGCTTTTGATGGAGTAGACTCAGTAGTATGCACTTTTGATGAGTTTTCTTTCTCTCCCTGTCTCTTTAAACGCCTTCTAGCATTGTAGATATGTTTCTTTCTGAGAGTCAATAGCTGTTCTTTGAGGACTGTTGGAACATTTGGATTTGACAGCTGTTTGTCAATTTCTTCTAGTTCAGGAATTTGTTCATATGAAAACTCGTTATCCATCAACTTGATGTTGTACCTGTCATTTCCTTTCAACAAGGATCTGTTGACTGCTGGCGATGCCTCCAGAGGGAATTTATCTTGTTGACTGGATGGGGCTGGTTGCGATGAGTGAATAACAGCAGATCTATCAGTCTGAGAAGAGTCCACTAAATCAGTAGGCTGAGATGGTGGAATATCTTCTTTTGATGGCTGTGTCGATGGAACCTCAACAGTTGATGGGGCAGATTTTTTAGCAGGCGGAAGTGACTCAAGGTCAGGACGCTCTTTTCTTTTCTGAGCTTGGGAGCTACTACCCTGTTGCTTTGGGCCATTTTTTTTGGCTTCAATATCCCTTTCACTCTCAGTTTCAGTACTTTCATCAACCTCTTCGCTTGAGCCACTGGATGAGGAATTTTCAGGTTCTTTCAAAGTTTCAGGGGTTGGATCTAATGGACTGCCACGAGAACGATTAGCTATTTTCCCAAAAGCTGCCTTAGCAACCTGAGCAGCAGCACGGGTAGGCTTAGTTCTTATCTGTTGAGACGAGAATTGAGCAATAGACTTTTTAACTGTAGCAGGAATTCTTCCATTTTGAACAATCTTAATAATATCAGACTTCAAAAACTTTGGCCCATTTTTTTCATCTTGCTGGGCATTTTCATCATCACTTCCAGATTCAGACTCAGATTGCGAGAAGGATGAGACAGATTTGATATTGCTTTTCTTAGCTGCCAGACTTTGAGAACTCTTAGAATCACTTTCATTGACACTCTGAGATCTTGACTTAGAAGCAGACTTCTCACCTTCAGACTCTGTGGATTCATCAGACTCAGAACCAGATTCGGATTCAGATTCAGAACTGGACTCTTCGTCAGCATCTTTAACAGCCACATCATGAGCCTCCGGAACAGGTTGGTTTTTCTTCTTTTCCTCTTCTTGCAACTTCAATTGCTTCGCTGCTTCCCTCTCTTTTTCATATTTTTCTCTTTCAACTCTTATTCTCTCAGTTCTGTCAGCTCTCTCATTTTCAGCCTTCTCTTTTTCAATCCTTATTCTTTCAGCTCTTTCCAATTTAAGCTTATCATCCTTTTCCTTTTGTCTCTCATTTTCGATTCGTTGCTTTTCTGCCTCAGCTTTTGCTTTCTCAGATTTATCTTTAGCTGCTTTTGCTATTTGTGCTCTTTGAGTCTTCTCTGCTTTCGCTTTTTCTATTTTTTCCTTTTGAACACGAGCTTGCTCTTCTTCTAGTTTTTGCAGTTTTTCTCTTTCAGCTTGTTCCCTGGCCGCCTTCTGTTTGGCAGCAGCGATATTTGCTCTAACAGTAGCTTCAATTGCAGCTCGTTCTTTCTCTTCTTTAGCCTTCGCCTCTTTCACTGCTTGTTCTTTAGCTTTAGCGGCCTCTTCTTTAGCTTTAGCGGCTTCCTGTTTAGCTTTATCAGCTTCCTGTTTAGCTTTAGCAGCTTCTTCTTTAGCTTTAGCAGCTTTAGCAGCTTCTTCTTTAGCCTTAGCTGCTGCTGTTGTTGCGTCTTCTGCTCGCTTGTTCTTAGCTAAGTTCTCTTCCTTAGCCCTGGTTTCTTCCCGAGCTTTTGTGGTAGCACTTGTAAGTTTAGAATACTGCTCCTCACTTTTGTCGCCCGTTTCTTCACCTTCGCTAGCTTCGGCATCAGTTTTCTTCAGTATTACAATTTTGTCTTCCCCCTTTCCCTCCTTTTCTTCTTCCTCTTCCTCTTCTTCCTCTTCTTCCTCTTCCTCCTCTTCCTCCTCTTCCTCTTCCTCGACTTTTTTCTCTTCAGCCTTGTAAACTTGATCAACATCTTTCTTGGAAGGAATGATCTTTTGATTTATCTTCTCATTGATTTGCTGCTCATGCAAGGTCTTCTCGGCCGCATCTATTAACTGGGGTTCAGGAACAAGAAGCATACCAGAGGTGATTCTCTTTGAAGAGGGAGGTAAGGGACTACCAGCAGAAGGTTTATGTTTCTTCGGATCAATGTATCTTGTGTTTTCATCATCTTCAGGGGGTGGTAATGAAATATCAGCTGAGTGTTCAGTATTAATGGAGATATTGCGTATCGACCTATCGCTTTCATTAGAATGGTCTGGAAATATCTGATTGGCCAGTGGTGTTGTCACGTTTAACGAACGATCATTCTCAGATCTCCAAATAGAGTCACGGCTTGTGTTCGCCAATAAGTATCGTTTCTTTGGAATCGACAACGAAGAAAGGTTTGAAGATGCACGACGCTTAGAGCTTAGTTGGGATTCTTCGGCTGCTGATAAATCATCTTCAATCAAGTTATCCAATGATTTGATTTCAGTACCTAGTAACACTCTGACCGTGGTGTCAAAATCAAACACCTCACCAGCAGTATAGTCTGGATCTAAATCGCATTCAGATGAGTCCTGCAACTTTACAATATCTAGTCGTTCTTCATCGGGATATAACTTCGAGAATCTCTCTGTGATCTCAATAGCTACCTCTAGTAGTGTCTTGTTCTTTCTGGTAATGTGAAGAAACTTCCTTAGATTTTGTAGAGGCTGTTGTTGCTGCTGTTGAAACAACTGCTGTGAAAGGATTGAATTATTAGGATTTGGAGTACTCGTTCCATAAGAGTTGTTCAAGAAGGAGTTTGTCAAATTGAGACCAGGAATTGACTGATTAAGGTTTTGGGGCCTCAAGTTTTTCTGCCTTATGGAGCTTGGAGGAACAAGAACAACCTGAAGTTTCAACATTGGCCAGAAGAACAGGAAACAAAGGATGCTTATTGGCTAGTTTGACCTCTCCAATCTATTCCAATGTATGAAGATTAACAAAATTTAATTTTTTTTTTTTCACTAGGGCCTCAACCAACTTCCCGATTAGGCAGATTACTACTTTCGTAATACTACTTACTACGGTAGGTTACCCTGAAATCACATAGTGATATAACGAAGCTAAACTATACAATCTTCTAAACACTTGGCTTATAGCTTGCTCTCACTACGAACAGCTTCATCAAAAGATTTGGCAACGTATTCAACGTTGTGATCGTTTAAACCAGCAACTGAAATTCTACCATTGGAGGCTAAGTAAACAGAATGTTTGGTCTCTAATCTGTGAACTTGTTCTGGAGATAATCCAGTAAATGAGAACATACCTTGTTGTTTCACAATGTGGTCCCAGTTACCTGGAGTACCCAGCTGGATCAAGTGGTCTCTTAAAGCTTTTCTTTGCTTTCCAATACGGGAACTCATGGTAATTAAATCTTGGTGCCATTGTTTGGCTAACTCTGGTGTGTTCAAAATAGTAGCAACAATTTTAGCACCATAAGCAGTTGAGTTGGAGATTTCTGATCTAATTATAGAAGCCAACTGAGCTCTGATACCGTCTTTGTTGTCAGAGCTTGGTAAAACCAAATGGAAAGCACCAATTCTTTCACCGTACATACCAACATTCTTAGCGAATGATTGACAGATTAGGATCGGGGTCTCTAGGTACTTAACACCTTCTCTAACAGCCCAAGCATCGTTTTCTAAACTACCACTGGCAAACCCTTGGTAAGCGGAATCAAATAGTGGTAAGTGGTTTTTTCTTTTTAGAACTTCAAAAATCTTTAGCCACTCTTCTCTTGTTGGGTCCAAACCGGTTGGATTGTGAGCACAGGAATGTAAAAGAATGATGGAGCCTTCTGGAGCAGACTCTAAATCTTTTAGATAACCATCAATGTCTAGAACCTTTAGATCAGCATTCCAATAAGAATAGACATTAGTTTTTAAACCAACCGCCTCAAAAACAGAGAAATGGTTACCCCAGGTTGGCTTTGACAAATAAACTGTCTCACTCTTTTTATAGAACTTTTTCAAAAATTTACCACCAACATGTAATGAACCAGTACCAGACAAAGTTTGAACAGAGACAACTCTGTTTTCTTTCAAAGCTGGGGAATCTTCACCGAGAATAACTTTAGCAGCTGCAGAAACAAAAGGAGCATAACCTGTAATTGGCAAATATTCATGGTTGTATTCAGGGTCTTTTTGGATCACTTTCTCGGCTAGTTTGACTGATGGTAAGATCCATGGTTTGCCATTTTCATCACGATAAGCACCAATACCTAAGTCAACCTTTTTGGTGTTAGGGTCATTGCTATAACGACCTTTCAAAGCGAACAAAGGATCGTCATCCGCGTGTGGGACAGAAGAAAAGATATGGGAAGCCATTGTATGTGTCTAAGTCTAAGCTAAACCAAAATCAAATGGAAAAAAGAGGAAATGTTGTGCGGTTTTGTATCCAAATCCTTCTTGGTGTTTTTTTTCCACTTGGTTAATTGAATTCTCATGATTTCTTCGGGATGACTCAAATAGGCGCAAAAACATCTTTTCCAGGTCGGTTAGCGTCGGCCAACTGCCAGTTTGGCCATTTTAGGAACCTGACAGAGAACTTGATTCGCTACTGACTTCCTTATGGAGACCGGTTTGTCTTGGAATCGCCAACTCAAAAAGGTGTCAACTACTTTTTGAAGAAGCAAAGGAAAAAAATATGCCCAAAACTGATGTTATTTGTATAACTCGTGGATTATGATGGTCATATTTCATGATCTTTTTAATCGAAGTACATTTTCTGCAAAAGTGCAGTTTTCGTTACCTAAAAGTGGGTGATTTTGGATATTGAATATTAAGCAATTACCAGTGCACACTCAAGTCTCTACAAGGGTTTGAGATTATAATCACACCACACGCAATCAGTCAATATCAACTCATTTCATATCAGGAATTGCCTCATTATTTGACAAGTCTATCTTCTATTCTTCAGAAATATGTTGGGTAGTTTCCGAGGTGATGAAGCCCGGAAGTCACTTCATTAATTCGAGCGAGTTGCAATGATTGAAACTATATAGTTCAACCCACAGATTATCATATCATTCACTTTTTACTGTAATTATATAATTTTCTCTCTGCGTAGCGTTAATTATAAAATTTTCCAATTTTTACCTAGTAGAATTTATAAGTCAGATTTTGTCGAGAGAGGAACCTCCCATCAAAAATTAATCGAAGATATAAACATTTTTATTAATATAATACAAAATTCAAAGTCTTTGCAAGTTATGGAGCCTACTTTCGCCCAGTTCTTAGGGCAACTTATGTTACTATTATCACACGCAATAAGAAGAGACAAGGTTGATTAGTAACACACATATATAAATAAATTCTGTTGGTATAAAACGAGAGTTTTTACCGAGGCTTTAACACATAACCCCGACTATTGCCGAAGCTTGACCACCACTGGTATTCACTAATTATACCCTAAAACCATGAGTATAGGCAACAAAGATCAACAGTTTGACCTTCAAATGAGTGAATTAATCAACCAGGAACAATCTTAAATCATGTGCTCGAATCGTCTGGGTGTTTAGCCACTGTATTTGAAGGAGGAGATCTTGAATTGCTAATTTTGAAGGCTTATTCGCTATGTTAGGGTGTTTACTAAGCAGTTGTGAAAACCCAACACTATAAAAGAAGACAAAAGAACATTTTAGTATTCACACAACTCATTGCAACAATTAACTATTCAATTGACCAATCCATACAATTAATATGACCGTTATCAAAGCCCAACAGATCCTGTTAACCAAATACGCTACTTTTGACAAGCCAATCAATTATAACTATGACTCCCCTGATTCTAACTTCAAGTTAATTGAGAAAGAATATGATACCGAGGATCCAAACCTATTGAAACCAGATGAATTGTTGATCCAAAATCTTTACTTGTCAAATGACCCAGCCCAAAAAGGTTGGTTCAGTAATGTCAAGTCTTATCATGAAATTGCTACTTTGAACACACCAACTCCAGCAAGAGGTATTTCTAAAGTTATTAAATCTAACTCTTCTAAGTTCAAAGAGGGTGATATTATTCAAGCTAAAGCTGGATGGGCCACACATAATATTATCGAGGCTGATTTATGGACCACCAAGCTTGACCCTACAAAGGTTTCATCATTGACCCATTATTTGAGTGTTTTTGGTTCCACCACTTTGACTGCATATCTAGCTGCTTTCAAGTACTCTTTAGTCAAGCCAGAAGATGAGGGAAAAGTCTGGTTAGTCACAGGTGCAGCTGGTGCAGTTGGTTCAGCATTAGTGCACATTTTGGCCAATTTATTCAAACCAAAGAAGATCATTGCCGTTGCTGGTGGTGCAGAAAAAGTTAAATTTGTTGAAAGTCTAGGTTCCCAAGTTGTTGGTGTTGATTACCGTTCGAACACATATGATGCTGACTTTGCCAAAGCTCTAGGTGATGACTTAATTGACGTTTTTGTTGACCAGGTTGGTGGTGAGCTTTTGAACAAAGCCATTCTCCATTTGAGAGTTCATGGTAGAATTCTTCAAGTTGGTGCGATCTCAAGATACAATAATGGTGCTGATGCCTTCAACTTCAGTAACTACGGGACTGTCATCACCCAAAGATTATCCATTCAAGGTCTTGTTATTGTTGATGATATTCAAGATTTTGGTAAGATCTTTGCACATTTGGCTCAAGAGTTCCAATCAGGAAAGCTGGACATCAAAAAATTCAGTGAGACCGTTGTGAGTGCCGAAGGAGATGATTTCAAGAAGATTCCAGAGTTATGGTCCGGGTTATTCAAGGGTCAAAACACCGGAAAGTACATTACCAAACTTGCTGATTATTAGTAGGTGTGTGTGTCTATTTTATGGTCGTTCAATTTCATGAATACGTATCTTTAAATGAAATTGTGTAGCCAATTACCCTATAGAATCTTACAAGGCACGTATCCGGATTCCAGTCCTTTAATAGTCGATTCGAACTCCGCTTAATCCATTAAATAACAGAGATGATTTGCAACTCGGGCTCATAACACTAGTGGTTTGTACATCGGCTGATGACGCTCTGGTGTTTCTCATCCACTAAATCTAAAGAGGACGCACGCATAACAGTATTTTCATGTATGCACTCATTGCGCCAAGAATGATGAGCTACAACACAATAAACTGGTATTGTTGGTAAGCCCTGTCATGGCCAGCCGTGCATGGGCAACGAAATATCTGCAGCTTTCTTGATTATGAGGAGCCTTGAATTATTTATGATAATCATTAAAATCTAGCTTACCGTTTAAATCAAACGGCATCAAACGTCTTGAGTGTAGTGTTATATATATTTCTTCATAGCCGCAATCTCCAGAAGACATCAGAAAATCCGCTATCGCCGGAAACTACTACTGAAATCACAATCGTTTGTATGTTCAGCAATTGTAATCCATCGAGAAGAAGTATAAATATCCACCTCATCTCAAATATACCTAAGAGAATGATATCACTGTTTTTCATAATTTCTTTGGGCTAATCTTTTTTTTGCTAGACTTCTTTTCCAACAGCGTTCAATATGACAATTATCAAAGCTCAACAGATCCTCTTAACTAAATACGGTACTTATGACAAGCCAATCAATTATAACTATGACTCCCCTGATTCTAACTTCAAATTAATTGAGAAAGAATATGATACCGAGGATCCAAACCTATTAAAACCAGATGAATTGCTGATCCAAAATCTTTACTTGTCAAATGACCCAGCCCAAAAACTTTGGTTTTGCGATGTCAAATCTTATCGTGAGATTGCTCCTCTAAACATACCAGCCGAATCTGCTAGTATTGCCAAAGTGATCAAGTCCACCTCTTCTCGGTTTGAAGAAGGTGATTTTATCCAAGGAATGGGTGGATGGACCACTTACAACATTATCAAGCCTGATCTATGGACCACCAAGCTTGACCCTACAAAGGTTTCACCATTGACTCATTCTTTGAGTGTTTTTGGTTCCACCACTTTGACTGCATATCTAGCTGCTTTCAAGTACTCTTTAGTCAAGCCGGAAGACGAGGGAAAAGTCTGGTTAGTCACAGGTGCAGCTGGTGCAGTTGGTTCAGCACTGGTGCACATTTTGGCCAATTTATTCAAACCAAAGAAGATCATTGCCGTTGCTGGTGGTGCAGAAAAAGTTAAATTTGTTGAAAGTCTAGGTTCCCAAGTTGTTGGTGTTGATTACCGTTCGAACACATATGATGCTGACTTTGCCAAAGCTCTAGGTGATGACTTAATCGACGTTTTTGCTGACCAGGTTGGTGGTGAGCTTTTGAACAAAGCCGTTCTCCATATGAAAGTTCATGGTCGAATTCTTCAGGTTGGTGCGATCTCAAGATACAATAATGACGTCTTCAGTTTTAGTAATTACGGAGCTATCGTTACACAAAGATTAACAATCAAAGGCTTTGGTATTATTGATGATGCCCAAGATTTTGGAAGAATCTTGGAACATGTGGCTCAAGAACTGCAATCTGGTAAACTAGACATCAACAAATTCAGTGAGACTATTGTTGAGGCAAAAGTTGAAGACTTTA
The DNA here is from genome assembly GCA_030556525.1 of Wickerhamomyces quercuum. Classification (NCBI taxonomy): domain Eukaryota; kingdom Fungi; phylum Ascomycota; class Saccharomycetes; order Phaffomycetales; family Wickerhamomycetaceae; genus Wickerhamomyces; species Wickerhamomyces quercuum. Next base: position 190,102 of record JAKTUE010000017.1, read on the forward strand.
GTATTGCGATCCCAGAGCTATGGTCCGGTTTATTCAATGGCCAAAACACCGGAAAATACATCACTAAACTTGTTTATAACTAATGAAAACCTTTGGAGCATAAATAGATAACCATCATCATTATTTGTTTTCATGATAAGCTTTGTACTAATTCTGTAATCTTTTGATCAAACAGTTCCACTCTAATTGGCATATCAAGGGAATAGAAAGGGTTTTTAATCACATAATCCGAATAAAACGAGTATATTCTTCGAAGAACACTCTCCGCAGTCTCTATTGATCTATTCAAGTCAGCATTTATACCGGCACCAGCACTTGCATTGCCCACAACGTTGTTTGGAGAAGTGATGAGCAGGAACTTTAACCCAGTAAGTGTCTGCAACACGAATATAGAGAATTTCTCCGTCTCTATCGACTTTAGACCAGAGGTATTTGAGTTGACAAAGCTCACTCCATTGACATTCTTAGCATAATTTGCCAGGATCGTGGCATTGGTAGCGTTGTTGGACCCATCAGATCCAACCTTGAGAGCAGTTGGTGTAATCTTCGAGGCAATTGCAAACACCCCATGGACAGTACCAGCCAGAACAAGATACTCGTTGGCTGTGAGCTTCGTGAGAGCTGGCATGAAGTCGTTCTGGTAGATCAGCCCACCGGCCTTGTTCACTATGTAGAGAGAGTAGATCATCGTTTGTCAGGCGTTGGACAAAGAGTATTGTTTTTTTCTTTTGCAGTGGGTTCTTTCAAGATTCAAACTTTCTTTCATTTTCGTTTTTCTACAAGCTCAGAAAAGTAAACATCACAGAACAAACACACAACAAACACTCAACAAACTGCTGAATTGCTCTGCTTGTGCTATGACAACACACCCAGTAAACTTCTCTGCCGCGAACATCGCTTCCACAGACCCCAGAATCCTTCAGTTTCCAGGAGACACGCGATCGAAACGTGCCGAGATAGCTTCGAAACAGCGATTTGATGCCAGTTCATCAGTGGTGAACGACGAGATCTTGTTCCAGATAGTGGCACTCGAGAACATCTCAGTCTCAAAGACCAGCCAGCTGGACGAATTACTGGCTGCAAACAACCTTGAAAGCGTGGGAGCTGACAGAATACGATTCAGTAAGCAAAGAGCTATCAACAATGTGAATCTGAACAGTAACGATGCTACTACTTTTGATAATGGTGATGATGCTACTTCAGGCATATCCAATGCTTCCAACTATTTCAAATTGACTTTGCAAGACTCGGCTGGGACCCTTGTGTTTGCGATGGAGATTGAGAAGTTGCAGTTCTTATCGGGAAAGAACCAAAAGAGTGGGTTTCCTATCCAGCTGGGCTCAAAGTTGATTGTTAAGAGAGGTGCAGTCATTGTTGAGAGTGTGATACTATTGACCAGAGATACGACTGAATATCTTGGTGGGATTGTACCAGAATGGAACCATAAGGATTTGAATAAACTACATATTCACTATTTGACATCTGAACTGGCAAAGATACAGAGGGAGGAACCTGCCAAAAGGAAAAAGAAAACATAATGAAAAAAAAATTGGAGCTTAAGCTTAAGCCATATATTCATATCTAAAAAACATATGGGAGCGTGTTGAAACATTGAGTATGTCAATTGCGGTGCAAACAAAAAAAATATGTTGAACATTAAAAATATATCATGACGAAGGTGCAAAGAGGGTTACAGATGGTAAAGAAAAATCAGTTGGACAACAACAGGTCCCATAATCCAGTTTCGGTTCTGAAGTCATGATGAACAATGGTGACTAGGTAATAACTATCATGAACGGATTGAATCAATTTATAACTTGGTGAGTTCTTCTTATATAACTTACCCCATTCTAACCAGATGCTGAAAGCCTCGTCTCTCCAAGCTTTGAAAGACTCTTCTTCAATGATAGTGGTTTGTAAAATTTCACGATCTGGGAACACACCCCATGTAACAGCATTAGATGATTTAGGTGGTAAATTAGTCTGGAATGCCCCCTTTGAGTCACCCAGATAATAGCTAACATCATTACTAGAGTTCAATAATGGTTTTAAAACTTGTTCCCATTTTTCTCTACTAACAAACAGCTCGACAAATGCCTTTTGATAAACATATCCACCTTTTGGACCCCATCCAAAGATTTTGTCATCGCTTGAAGCACCATCAGTAGCAGGTTGAGAAGCTAATGAGTAATAACCTTTTTCATTCAACTGTATCAATTCTTCTTGAATTATGGCAGTTTCTGGACTTAATCCTAATTCCGACCATGGTAGTGCATCAATTCGACCTTCTAAATAGTTAGTGAAAACTTTAGAAATGTCTTTTAAATCAACAGGGTATCCCCATAGTTCGTAAGCTTTATTTGCTGCAATTTTCAGTGAAGGTCCATAACCATCTATCTCACCATAAGCTGGTGATCTTGAATCACCAAATCTACCATTTGGAAAATCATCCCATGTGGCATCACGGCCCAGAGTTCCTTCACCTGAAGATATTGCAACAATATCCTTCTTTGTTGGAATTGATAATTTAAACTGGTTTGCTGTTTCAAAATCTTGAGAATCTTTTCTTATTTTATCAACCAAGACTTTGTTCGATGTATTGATACTTGAACTTCTTCTTGCTTTTGAAGTAGCTTGTTGAATTATATGTCTTGATGAGGTAAGGTCGTCATCATCCATAATCACATCTTCATCTGGATCTTCTAAAATTCTGCTTAATAAACTAGATTGTTCCACTATTTGAGCAATGGATTTCTCTAAATTCAAAGTGTAAAAATGAAAGCCTTTTATTCTACCATTGGTTCTGGAGAAAATTTCATGTATAATGTCACGGATGATTTCAACACCGACAGACTTCACCTTATCATCATCGTTTTGAATGGAATCAGGGAACCTATCCAGGATGAATTGTGGAATTGAGGCATGACTTAGTTTTGCAGCTCTATGGAAGAGTTGGTACGTGTTGATTGGCATCAAACCAGGTAATATTGGGATATCACTACTAACCTCTTCTCTAACTATTTGTTCAAATTTCAGGAATTTCTCAACATCATAGAACAATTGAGTAATGATGAAATCAGCACCTGCATCAACTTTCTCCTTCAGATAAGGAAGGTCCTTAGCCACGCTTTGATTGGAGCTATCTGCACCTTCGCAATGGCCCTCTGGATAAGCAGCAACACCGATACTGAAATAATCCCCATATTGAGACTTGATGTATTTGACCAAGTCAACTGCGTGTTGGAAGTCAGCAGCATTTGGTACAAAGTACTCCTCACCTCTAGGAGGGTCACCCCTCAGAGCCAGTATGTTTCTAACACCAGCATCCTTGGCCTTAGCCAACGCATCATCAATGATTTGTTTATCAGTGTTTGTACATGTCAGATGCATACAAGTAGTGAAATCTAGCTCTTTTTGACATGTTTGCACCAAGGAAAGAGTCTTTTCAGCAGTAGAGCCACCAGCACCCCAGGTTATCGTGACAAACAGGGGATTCAGTGCACTCATACGCTCCATACGAGCCAGTAAATTTCTAATACCCTGTTTGAGAGGTCGTTAGTACTGAAATGTGGGGCTCACCAGGTTCCACATGCTCGTCAATGGAACCAGGGGAGAATATCAAAAGAGGAGTTCTTATGGAGGGACTTACTGACTCGGTTTTTGGCGGGAAAAACTCCAGGGACAAGAAGAGCTGGTCATCTTTCAGCGTTTTGATCTTGTCTTTGATTTTGAGACTCATTTCGACGGGAATTCAGAGCGGATTTGGTGGAGATATTTCGACAGACGATGGAGTTCTTTTCGTTCCTGACAGACGAATTTTCGCATTTCGCTGAAGAGAAGAGTCAAAACTTCGCGGAAAAATATCAAGAGAAGCCAGAGAAAAGCAGTTGATCCGAGCCGGCGAGAGCAGCTTTCCAAGTCAAGTCAGTGGCAACGAAGCCAGAAATGTCGCTGTTTGTTGGGGACGAAAGTGACAACGAGGAGATTGTGCTGAACTTGAATGTGGTGGATGGTCAGGATGCAGAGGACAGCGTGCGAGACGGGCTGCAGGAAGACGAACAAAGCCAGTATCCACTAATCCCTCAGGATGATGAGGACTTGATAGATCAGATAGAACCGGTGGATATATCCCTGACGCTGCCGTTGAAGTTTCAACAGCTAGTGCTGGAGGATCTTCTCGCTGACGATTCACTATTGATTCTAGGGAAGGGACTTGGGCTGGAACCCATCACTGCGAACTTGCTCCATACTTTAAGTGCACCTGCTACCATAGCTAACGTCAAGAAAAAAAGTCTTGTTATACTGTTGGGTGCGACTGAGGATGAGAATCTGAAGATTTCTGAAGAGATCTCTGAACTTTCCTGGATAGATACAGACGAGTCAGAAGAGAATAAGAGAACGTTTGCTATTATCAAAAGTGAACAGTTCACTAGTGAGAAACGTCGTCAGTTGTATCAACAAGGTGGTATAATGTCTGTTTCATCAAGAATTCTCTTGGGTGATCTTTTCAGTGGGACAATAAATCCTCAGAAAATAACTGGGCTGGTGATACTACATGCTGAGAAAATTAACGATCTTTCTGGTGAGTCTTTCATTGCTCATATGTACAGACAACAGAATAAATGGGGGTTTATAAAAGCATTGAGCGATGCTGCTCAAGAGTTTTCTTCTGGGTTTTCACCATTACATAGAAAACTGAAAGATCTAAGGTTAAAAAAAGTTCTACTTTGGCCTAGATTTCACATTGAAGTTAGTTCCTCTTTAATGAATAAAGATACTAAATCCGTTACGGAGATTAAAATTGCAATGACCTATTCAATGAAACAGATACAAATGGGACTATTATCTTGCTTGCAGAAATGTATCGAGGAACTGAGGAGAAAAAATCCTACTCTAGCTATTGACTATTGGTCGATTGAGAATGCTCTTGACCCAAGATTTCTAGGTGTTATACATATGATATTAGATCCTCACTGGCACAGGATCTCATTCGACTCAAAACAGCTCGTTAAAGATATTAAGCTACTGAAAGATCTTTTGAAATGTTTAATCTCGTATGATTCTGTTGATTTTTATGAAATGATCCAGTTTGTACTAGAGGCTAATAAACCACAATTCGACAAGAAACCTATCGAATCCCCATGGCTCATGGCAGAAGAGTCACAAGCTGTTATTGCATTTGCAAGAAAACGTGTCTTTAAAGATAATGACTATCTACTTGAAGAATCTCCTAAATGGGAACAGCTTGCTATTCTGTTGGACGATATTGTGGCTGAAAGATCTTTTGATCCTACCAGAACTGGTCCCGTTTTGATTATGTGTTCTGATGATAAAGTCTGCTCTCAAATAAAGAACTTCTTGTCTAAGATGAAAGAGAATCCTAAAGACCCAAGATCATTCACCGCTAGAAAGGTCATGGTGGATAAGCTTCAGAAGTACATGGACTCTAAGGAGCTGAAAGAAACTGTTACCTCTAAGATACAAGAGGTCACTCAAAGACAAAGTGAAGAACAAGAACTAAATATATCAAGAGCCTTTGCTAGAAGTGCTGTTACTACTAAAAGAAGAAGGGCTAGAGGTGGCTCTGCTGTTGCTTCCGTTGGAAGACTACTAAGCGCACCCACCACTGGAGATGATATTGAATCGAAAATGAATAAGGAAGAAGTTGAAATGGAGCTTTTCGAACTGGAAATGGATGATGATTCCAAAGAAGAAGAAGAAGAGATGGAGAGTATACTCGAAGCTGAGACCTTCGAAGGAAGTGGCCACACCAGGTTTTATGAATATATTGATAGAGAAAACCAAATAATTATTCAAAAGTATAACAACAAATCTGATGATGAAATTCTCCAAGAGCTCTTACCTTCATTTATAATAATGTATGAGCCGGACTTATCATTCATTAGAAGAGTTGAGGTTCACCAAGCAATTCATAAAAATGACCCGGCAAAGACTTACTTCATGTATTACAATGACTCCGTTGAAGAACAGAGACACTTAACTGCCATCAGAAAGGAAAAAGAAGCTTTTACAAAGCTAATCAGAGAGAAATCCACGTTAGCCTCCCATTTTGAAACGGATGAGGACTTTTCAAAGTTTTCAATACGTAAGTCTCAAGTAATGAATACTCGTATTGCAGGTGGCTCCACTTTTAGGGATGCTTCTCAAGAATCCTATGTTATAGTTGACTCAAGAGAATTCAATGCACCTCTACCTGGATTACTTCACAGAATTGGCTTAAAGGTGGTTCCTTGTATGCTAACGGTTGGTGATTATATTCTTACACCTAGGGTCTGTGTTGAAAGAAAATCTATTTCAGATCTTATTGGAAGTTTCAAGAGTGGAAGATTGCACCAACAATGTGCTAGAATGTCAAAATACTACGAATTACCTACTTTATTGATTGAATTTGATAGCAATCAGTCTTTCTCATTAGAGCCATTCTCAGAATATAGAGCTAGACCAAATGCAATTAAGGCTTCTCACCCAACATATTCGGCTAAAATGCAGGATGAAATTCAGATGAATATAGCCCAGTTGGTAATGAAATTCCCAAGAATTAGAATACTTTGGTCTTCATCCCCCTATCAAACAGCAGAATTATTCTTAGAGCTGAAAGCAGAAAGAGAAGAGCCTGACATAGCGACCGCTGTCAGAATTGGCAGTAATGATGAGAAGAACAAGGCTACCGTTGAAGCTAATTCAGATATTGTCACTCTGTTGCAGAACGTTCCGGGAATTACTAATATTGACTGCTATGCGGTTATGAGAAAAGTTAAAGATGTCAATAAGCTCCTCGAGTTGAGCAGAGAGGCTTTGGTCAAAATAATTGGGGAGGATCTAGGGGACAGGGTTCATGATTATTTATCACAGAACTACAAAGAATAAGAAACAATTTCAATACAAGGGACATTTTTTGATTTTCAAATATATAAGTAACATAATAATAACCCATACAATAGTTCTAGTGGGAGACAATGCCTTCAATTAGGTTGTTGTCTATTCTTTTTAAACGTCCAGCTAACTCTAAAATCGGATTCAAAGTACCCCTATCCAAGGATGCTAACATTGCTCCAATAACGGTATCTGAGGGAAGATGTAATCTAACCTCTTTGAAGTCATCCAAGGACCCATCCCTTAACTCGATGTAATCTATAGCCTTTTGGGTCAAACTATTCACCAGTGTGATAGCTCTGGATGAAATCAACTTTAACGCATCGTTTTCAGCAGACCTTGTTGGTATAGCAGCTAAGTGCAACCCCAGTTTGGTCAACCCGTCGCCAATAAATTCTTTAGATTTTAACCAATTCAATGCAATATTAGATTCTAGACTTTCAGTAGGGATCATCTCCACAATCAAAATTAATGATAGTAGAGCTTGCAAGATAGCAGCATCTCTTTCTGGCACAAGTACTGCAGTGTTACCATTGGTCAAAGGGATAACAGATATCAGATATTTGAACAATTCTTTGATCAAGACAAACTCATGATCTTCATTGCCAAGATACACTTTAATCAATTGCTTTATGTCATCGCCTTCACCATACGTCATAGAAGTGGCCTCATAGTTATTAGTGAGGATGGCTTGGAATAGTGATCTGTTAGGAGGATCTCTGACCAGTAACTTGGCCAAAACATCAATACCATGGTTCTGATACTTATGTGATGTTGGTAGATATGATGGAATCAAAAGGTTCTCATCCTTTGGATCTTCCTCACCAAAAGCTAGGACTAGAACAACAATACAAAAAGCTTCCTCATAGCTTCTTAAGGTTAAGTTACCAGCAATATTGGTTAAAATAACCAAACTATCTTTCAAGAAACCTAAGCGTCTTCTCATAAAAACAAACGAGCTTGGCTCTGAAGCAATACCACGGATTAGCTTGAACAATAAATCCTTTAGTGGTTCATTATGAGCCAAAATAATAGCATTATTCTCAGCAAATGATATGTTTCTTAAAATCATGGTAATGGTGGTTAGTTGATCAACTAGTAAAACCTGTGGATCGTCTGGTGTTCTTATATGGACTCTACTGAATGGGTGTTCTGTTTCTTGACGAACAGTCATCAACATTTCCAAATATGGTGGTATACTGAATGATTCAGGTGCCCTGAATCCATTTGATTTATCCTCCTCATCCCCCTCTTCATCTTCATCCTCATCCTCATCTTCATCCTCATCCTCATCCTGTTCCTGATCGTCTTGATCCTCAACCTCATAAGCGTCAGTGACATCAATATCATTGTCACCTTCAGTATCTTCAACTGGATTACCACTGAATGAATCAACCTTAACTTCGACCTCTCCATGATCATGTTCATTAGTAGCATACTTTCTAAAGATTGAATCAATTCTAATTGAACTGGACGTTGGTTGTATGTCCTCAAGATTCAAATCTTCAATATTCTGTGTACCATTTCTGATCCTTGAATCAGACTTATTTAATAGTCTATCCAAAACTCGCGAGCCCAAAGTCGTCAAAGCCTCTAAAAAGTCTGGACACTCAGCTAATAAAATAACCAATCCATTATCAGCAGAAGTAACCAGAATCGTATTCAAAGCAGTGTTCACTTCAGATACGAGATCTGAATCCAAACTCATAGTTAACGCATGAATATTTATGGTTCCGAGTTCCGGTGCAAACAAAAAGATTGGCTTAGAAGTATCTATCTGCTCACCCAACTGGGATAAAGACTTGACATCATAACCAGCATGAAGATCAACAACTCTCTGCACAGGAACATAATTTCTAATGATATTTGGTGGTAATTCTGCAGCTGGCGGGGCAGAGGGACTTTTATGAGAGTTTGTGGCTTCCAATGTAGTCTGGGGAACTTGAGGAGAGCTGTTCTTAGAATTCTTCCTTGACGTGGCAAAATTTCTTTTCTTTTGCGTTGTAATAGGTTGTTGACTTCCATTTGGGCCTCTAAGAAGATCCTGATTGAAGCTTACTTGCTGCGGAAGTGGAGTTGGTATTTGGCTAGGATTTTGCTGCTGCTGGTTTTGTGGAGGCTGTGAGATATGTAACTGTTGTTGAGTAGGGGTTGGATGCTGCGATCTAATCTGCTGTTGAGTTGGAGTTGGATGCTGTGATTGAGGTAACGGCTGTTGAGGAACTTGTGGAGATTGCGGAGATTGGGCAGACTGAGGTCCTGATTGTTGACGTTGTCTCAAAGCAGCTTCCTGCTGTCTCTGAATGAGCTGTCTTCTATTTTGTAAATCTCTCTGACCCTCAGGAGTCGACGCATACTGTTCAAATGGAAGTAAATAGTCAACATATGTTTGGGCTAAATCTCTAACCAATTGAGGATTCTGCTCAACAGGAAGTCCTAATTTTTGTGCAACAAAAGTCCATTGGTTTTGTCTAGCAACACTAGCAGAACCTCCCAATCTTGCAACAACAGCATAAAAGAAGAAAGGATGTATTTTCTTGTCGCCAACAATAGGGACAGTAGTTAACGGTGTCCCTCTATTTCTCATGAAATCAGTAAGGGTTTTCATGAATAGCTCAATTTGGGTTGCACTTATCTGCTGTTGAATTCTCTTTTGTTGTAATTGCTCTGGAGTCAAATTTTGATTCTGGGTCTGAGCATTCTGCTGCTGCTGCTGCTGCTGCTGCTGTTGCTGTTGTTGTTGTTGTTGTTGTTGCTGTTGTTGCTGTTGTTGCTGTTGTTGCTGTTGTTGCTGTTGTTGCTGTTGTTGCTGTTGTTGCTGTTGCTGCTGTTGAGGTAACTGTTGTGAATTTTGCAACGGCGTGGGAGGAACGCTTGTATGACTTGATACACTGCTGGCTTGTTGTCTCAGTTGGTTATGATTCAGTTGTGGAGTACCACCATGACTCAAACCATTGTTATTGTTGTACTGATTGAATTGGATCTGTTCCTGAGATAGTCCACTATTTTGTTGCTGTTGTTGCTGCTGCTGCTGTTGCTGTTGCTGTATTTGTAACCTCATAGCCTGCTGTTGTTGAAGCTGTTGAAACAACTGCTGTTGCTGCTGTTGATTTAAGTTAGGATTTGGCGAAATCGGGGTTGGCTGCTGGTTTTGTTGGTTTTGCTGTAGTAATTGGTGTTGTTGTTGTTGTTGCTGTTGCTGTTGCTGTTGCTGTTGCTGTTGTTGTTGTTGTTGTTGTTGTTGTTGTTGTTGTTGTTGCTGCTGAAGGTATTGAATTTGTTGTTGTTGAAATCTTTGCTGATTTTGGTTCGAACGTTGTTGTAAAGCAGCAATCATAGCAGCTTTGTCTATAGGGGCATTACCTGCAAACTGAGACTGATTAGCAGCTGGAGATGAAAGAACAGGCTGCTGTTGTTGTGCAGACAACGTTTGTTGTGGAAGACTGGGTGAAAACACATTTGGAGGAAATCCTTGACCAATAGCTTGTTGATTTTGCTGCTGTTGCTGTTGTGGCTGTTGGAACTTCTGGTTGTTTCTTTCACCCAAAAGTGACTGAATGAGTTCATTTGTATTTTGGTTGTTCTGAGCTGGTTGGTGCTGATATTGATTTTGTTGCTGTTGTTGTTGACTTAGAATAGCTTGAGGAGTAAGACCACCAGAGTTGTTCAATTGCTGTTGGTTGTCGTTGTAGAGAGGAGGCTGTGACGTATTGGATCCTCTGCTGCTTTCATTTGTATCGCCATCCAGATAGTTCAGAAATGAGGACATCAGCTGGTCATCATTGTGATTGTTGTTGTTATTACTATTGCCGTTGTTGTTGGCGTTAAAACCCTCATCACTTTTCAGCTGCTCATTGAGCCAGTAATTGTCGGACATATCACCCCCTGCTATTTCGTGCGACTTTTACCGTTGTTGAGAGAAGGAGAAGCTGCCAATAACTATTTTGCGTGGGCGTTCCGTCAGCTGTTTTGTTTTGTTTTATTTTGTTTTATGTTGTTTTGTTGGTTTAGCGTGTTTTCTTTTGTTTATCAGTCCTTTTTTTTTATTTTTTTCCACACCTTTCGCTGAAACTATCAAAAGAACAGTTTTGTTAGTGCTCAGAAATACGCTCTCTCCACGTTGTTGTTATGGAAACAGAGTGTACATTCCAGTACTGACAATTTTCAATCAAAACACTACGTTACTACGTTACTACTTTACTTACTACACAAGTAATTTATGATAGTAAATTAAATGTATTCATAAAAAGAAGTCACGCCAACCATGACCCACCTACCTACTCAATTTTTAGAGACTTTTTCTTCTCACGTCTCTTCATCATGGTTTCAGGGACAGAGACATTGAAAAAATAGTAAATATTAGTAAAAAATTGAAAACCTGGTAACAAAAACGAAAGTAAAACAATGTGGTATAAAATGCGCAATTCTTTGATAAATGAGGTGCTTTTCCTCTGCTCTTCTGTTGGAAACTTCTCGTCAAGTTAGATGTTTTCCAATTGAGCAGAAATTTCATCCAATTCAGCTTTAGCACTGTTGTATTTCTCAGTCAATTCTTCGTATTTCTTTTCCCAATCTTCACGCTCAGCTTCTAAAGAGGTGACTTTGCGTTCCAATTGCTCAACTTTCAAGTCAGTTTCACGCAATTTCTCGGTTGTTTCCTTTAAGTTCTTATCAGATTCTTCTAGCTCCTCTTCCAATTGCTGGTTTTTCTTGGTGAAGTTATCGTTGTTGGTCTTCAAAGAAGATGATTCTTCAGCGGCAGATTTGTGTTCAGAGACTTGGCTTTCTAGTTTGTCAACCTGTTCATCCAAAGTCTCGTTCTTTCTGGTCAATGCTTGGATTTGGTTATCTTTTTCGAGACCTTCTTGCTCCAACTCTTTGATTCTGACTTGTAATTCGTCAGCCTTCTCTTGCCATTTTTCAGCATCTAGCTTCAAGTTGTTCAATTTCTAGATAGCGACCCATTAGTATGTGCACTTGTCCGTGATAGATCAATTGTACTGCTCTGGCTTCCCGATCCAATCCATGCTGATCTGTTTTGTTACTCAAAGACCAGCACCAAAATTTAGATCAGAGTGACCCTCCTTTTAAGATTACAACAGGCCCAGAACAGCAGCAATAAACCCGACGCATCCGAATGTCATCACTTACTTCCTTAAGCTTGTCCATTGTGAGATTCTCCTAGAAATTGCGGTGGTGGCAGTGGTTGTTTATGTTCTTGTTTTGAAAGGAGGGAGAAAAATTGGGCTGATTTTGTTTCACGGCCAAAAAAACACGTCGACAAGGCGTAAAAGTAAAAACACCAACATTCCTGAATGTTATTATGTAAGCAAATCTGTTTTCACGTGATTCGGTCTCGGATATCGAATTTGAAATCCCCGATTTTCCCAATGAGGGCATCTCAGACATCAACCAGCCATCAATAAGGAATTTCAAGAACCAGCCCAGATATTGGATCAGGGAAATTCAGCTGAGGTCTATCAATATATTTGGAGAATACCATGTGGTTCTTTTCTGGTTGTCTATCAGAGCAGAGATCAGATATCTAAAGCCGTGAACTTTTTCTACTTCCTCCTTCCCTGTTTACTATCTCTATAGCTAACGATCAGAAAGTCATCATTCGCAATCACAGTGCGTTATAGATCTACGATGGTGGTACTTGATCATGAGGCCTATACCACATCAGCCGAAGTGCAACACTCCAGAAATGTTTTCACACATAGAAGATACCCAAGCTCAATACCGACGATTAAGAATCTCGAGAACAGAGGGAATCTGCTCTGGGTCGAAGACAATGCGACGTCTGCCTATAAGATCTCGCCCCATTCGCACCAGTACCATCCTGAGGGACTGGATCAAGGAAGGACTCCAAGCATTGTATCCACGTTGTCTCCAACTGTCTCAAGAAAACGCTCTAAAATAAAACAAAGAAAGCGACTCATGTTGAGTGCTAAAGAGGTTAAGAAGCATTTTTTCCATCCAGTTCATGCCCCACGAAGAAAGAGATCAAGAACAAAGGGAAAGTATAGAAATAACATGGAGATGAACGCAATCATGAACTACATCAGAATAGACCCCGGAATGTCCAAGGATCTATGCTTAAACCAGAGAGTGAGAACATATGAACTACCCAATAACCTTGAGTTATTGGCACCAAATCCAAAACTTATAGAAAGAATCAAAGCCATAACAATAGACTCTAACAACAACTATATTCTTTACACTCCCAATCCAACTATTGGTAAGAACTCTTTTATAGCAGCTGATAAGTTCTTCGAAAGAGAACTGCTGAACTTAAGTACCCCCGATGACGAGACAAACAATAATACAACGAATGGCTCACTTCACAAATACCCATCATTCCCTCGAGCTGATAAAGGCTTGACTAGAACGTTCTCAATGCCGAACTCAATACAGAGTAATGAGAAAATCCATGCGCTGTGGTCATTATATTTGAGAAGGGTTATTGCAGAAAGGGTCAAATGGAGACTTCAGAACTCAAGTCGTTCAACCATATCAACAGCATTTTTACTGGATGACGAACCAGATGATGATTCAAGATCCAGAAGTAGGGAGTCTTTGTTGACCAAATCAACCGTTTCTACTGAGATGCTATTGTCAGGATACACCGAAACCAAACCCTCCAAGGAAGTAGGCTCAGCTTATGAAGAAGGCATGGTTGATCAATCTCACAACAGTACTGTTGATACTAGTTTCTTCATTCACTCTTCACTTGATAATAATAGTGCATTTCCAACCGATCAACTCAGAACAACGTCGAGCGATGAAAAGGAGAGCAGTGGAAATCAAACAGTCCACGGTGGAGGTTCTCATGGTACACATTCTTCCGGTTCGATAGTAACAAGCAGTGATTCTTTAAGCCAAAGGAGAGCTGCTATGTTTGATTCTTTAGAACAATTGATTAATGAGGTGAATTCTGTGATGTCCGTCCTAAATTGATTAAATAATTCCTTTCGAAAATGTGGACGGATGTCTTAATGTCGGTGTTTGCTAGTAAAGAAGTTTTAATTTGATGGATTAACAGTCAAGTAATTTGTATTATGTTTTATGTACATTTCTATTTAATATTTTCTAGTACGAAATCAATTGTTTTGGACGTTTCTTTCATTTCGTCGTGTGCCTCAGCAACAGATTGAGCGTATTGTTTCAAATCATGGGCTGGAAGCTTTTTGGTTTTATCAGCAATGAAAGCTTCAACTAATTGTTGTTGTTCTTCACTGATCATACCCGATAGAACAACCGTTGTAATACCTTTCATGGCACTTTTCAAATGCGTTGCTAAGGTTGATCCTGGTTTCAAAGACTTCAGGGTCCAAGCGTCATAATGTAATTTGAACCAATCCCATAACGAGCTTTGTGTCAGTTCTCTGTTATACTGTAGCCCTGTGATTCCTAGTTCAACCATTGTAGATTCGATATTAGTAGTCACAAAGTTCAACACACGCTTAATTAATGCTGGATCTCTTGTATAGCCAATGGCAAGAATGGCTGCACTTTGAATTTCTTGACCTGAACCACCATATATGTTGTTGGAAGTGGCACCTGGTTGTTTAACAAGTTCCAGTATCTTCTTCCAGGTTGCTTGATTAGCGTTCAAAGCAGTCGTAAACAGGACTGGTTCTAAAAATAGTGCAGGAACTGCTCTCGATGGTCCATGGAGCAATTTTTTAAAATAGGACTCGGATACTTTAGCAATTTCTGGAGTTTCAATACCGATTTTCAGTACTTGTTTTCTAGTGATAAGTTCGGATTCAGACAGACTTGAGAGATCCAATGACCAGTCTAATTTATCAAACAACTCTTTATTTAAGGATATCAACCAATTAGAAAAAATTCTTGATTTTTCTTTTGTTGCAAATAAGTTGTACTGATCATCAACAATCCTCAACTGTTTTAAGGCAGTTTCTAAAATATTGAATTGTAGTTCATTCTGAGAAACAAGTGCTTCGGTCAACTTGGCTAAGCCGACGATTGACACTTCATAACCATCAGACTTACTCTCAATTAGTCTTGACAAATCGTTTACAAGACCAACAAGATCTGGGTTCGAAAGTGAATCAAAGTTTTTAACAATATTTTCAAAAGAATGAACGTTAGAATATTTCACTCTATAGAAACCAGTTCTATTAGCATTTAATGACACAAAGGAGTCAACAGGAATATCAACCAGCACAATAGTTCTCTCATTTAGGATAAAGTTATTAATCGAGCCATCCGTGAGCCTAATAGCTAGGGGAACTTGATAAATCTCGTCGGTCTTCTCAACATTCTTAGATTCATGGAAACGATCCTGCTGAACAACAATCTGGTTGGAGTCATTTATTGTGACAGTCACTAATGGATAACCAGGTTGTTTTAACCAACTATCGACAAATCTTGTTGTATCGAAATTATCTGTAGTTAGACCTTTCCATAGGTCAGATGGAGTAATGCATTTGAATTGGACTGATTTCAAGAATTTGGATAAGATTTTAACGAACTGTGGTAGATCATCATCAAACTTTTCATCTTCAAATGAATTTGAAACCATTCTCAGTATTTGAATACCTTTCTGGTAAGAGTATGTTTCCATGGCATCTTGGGTTGTTTTAACAGTTTTATCTATCTTATGAACAACTGAATTGATTTCCGGTGTAGTTGCATCCTGAACCAACAAATTCTCCAAATCAGCTTCTATCAGGCCGTTCCAAACAGCAAGATCCAAAGGGTCCAAATCCAATTTGAATAAGACATAGTATGCAAACCACGTTGCAAAACTTTCATTTAACCATAAATGGTCCCAATGATCAAAGGAAACGCAGTTACCTAACCAGTGATGGATAATCTCATGAACGATTAGCTGTCTAATAGTTTTTGTCGTCTCCCTGTTACCTAATGAGGTAGCTAATGCATAACCTGATTGGATGGTTACAAGACCAAAGTTCTCCATGGCTCCATCAGTTAAGAACGGTAATGCAACGAAATCTAATTTCTCTAGGGGATAATCAATGTCGAATTGCGCTTCGACAAAAGGTAAAGCGTTAGCAGCAATGTCAAGACCATATGCAGCACCTGATATTTGTCCTATAATTGTGTAGTATCTAATTGCTATTTCCTGGTTAGCTAATTTGACTTTGGATTCGATGAAGTCTAAATCACCAATAACAAAACCAAAGACTGAAGTGGCCATCAGTGGTGTTTTCTTGAATAAAACTGTTTGTAGAGATTTTGATTCGTCCACTAGCCTTGAAATTGGGATTGAGTTTGACAGGACCTTGAACCTATCAAGTGTTTCTATTGTCAGCTCAAAAGTTGTTTTGACTGATGGGTCATCAATACATGGATAGATAGTTCTAGCAAATGAGGCTTGCGAATGCGTAGCAAAGACATAATTGGTGGAGGTATTCGTGCGGTCGTCCAGATAATTAGTCTTGAACAGACCTTTGGTAAAGTCTTTAAAGGTTCTGATGGTGTTAACCTTGCCAATGTAGTTAAGGGTCAATTGCAGTGAATCTTTTGAGTACAATGCATCATCTCCAACAACCAATTTGATCAATTCATTAGGTCTATCATATGAGACTTTTGACTTATACTCAACATTGTCAGAATCAGTGAATGTTGCGTTCACAATGACCAATTCGCTGGCATGTAGTTGAAACTCAAAAGCATCAGTAGTTTGTCTAGTTGAATATGTAGGTGATTTGACCAAATCTATGGTGATCGAACCACTAAAGTTGGACTTGTCATGGTTGATTTTGAGAACAATGCTATAGTTACTCGGGACCACTGAGTTACTCAGCTGAATGCTCGTACTCATAGCAAAATTTTGCCTCAGATTGACCGTTCTTAAGTCCAAGAAATCGATGAGTTTTGGTGTTCTTTTTTTTTTTTCACTTTATTGAGAAACGAAATCGGGGAGCTCTGTATACGATAGAAAGAAAATACACCACAAATGCTCAAGGAGAGGGAAAGTAAGAGAATGAATCTTTCCATCAGACTGCTCAATCACTAAGCTCTCTAACGATACACAGCACTGCTATATTCCATGTTATCGTGGTATTGCTGATTAAGCTATGTTCACATTATTACGTAATCATAATTGAATTGTAGACTCTATTGATTACACTTGATACTATCTTACCCTGACCTTCTTTCTGATTGGATATTAATGTCTGAGCTACCCTTTCCGCACTCGCCTTACTCGTTGCTGATACTTGATTATCTAGATCTCGTTCCTATGGCTCGTAGTATGGATTCTACATAAAGAAGCCCATTTCCTGTTTCAATAATTCTTTTTGTACTTTCATATAGAGAATGATCATTTTTACCTATAATTATCTGCTAGTAGCTCTATCTCGATATCTACATTGGATCTTGATTCAGAGCTTTGAATACTTTAAGTAATGATATACAGAGAAATCACATTATAACAATATCACGTGGACAATAATTACCGGATTAGGAAATCAACTTCGATGGAAGTTTATCGAAGTTCGCGAAAGCTGTGCTTTGGCTGGAAAAGAAAACAGTGGAATTTTACAGAACAAAGCGAGTGGGATTTGGATAAAAAGCAGAGAAACTGCTGTTTTGCGCTTGCTTTCTGCGAATTTCCACGCGTTAATAGACTTTTATAGTGCGCAGTTTGACCGGGATTACTCATAAGTCAGACTCCTATTCATATTCATTCTACCCAACCCACATAGTAAATATTCCCTCTATCTGATGGTGAAGGAAACCAAACTGTACGACCTTCTGGGGATTCAGCCCACGGCCAGTGAAAATGAGGTGAAGAAGGCATACAAGTTGATGGCCCTAAGGTGGCACCCTGATAAGAACAACCATTCCAAAGAAGCAACAGAGAAATTCCAGCAGATAACAGAGGCATATCAAGTCCTCTCGGACTCAACCCAAAGACTTATATACGATAGATATGGTGAAAGTGGTTTAAACAACAAAACAACAATTGATCCAACATCTTCGAGCACTCGGTTCAGGGATCCTGATGATCTTTTTTCCCAGTTCTTTGGAAACACCTTTTTCAGTTCAGCATTTGGTACATCTTCAGGTGCAAAGTTCACATCTAGACCCAAGAAGGGACCTGATATCAAACACAAGTTATCGTGTACCTTGGAGGACCTATACAAAGGTAAAGCATCAAGATTGGGCCTTTCGAGAACCGTTCTATGTCCGGTTTGTGATGCCAAAGGTGGTGTGAATGTCAAACAATGTAACCAATGTCAAGGACATGGTAAGGTCATCATAAGGAAACAAGTCGGCCCAATGATTCAAAGATTCGAAACTTCTTGCCCAGCATGTTATGGAAGTGGTGAGTACATCAGCCCCAAGAATCGTTGCTCAAACTGTAACGGTGCAAAGACTGTAGAGGAACGGAAAGTGTTGAAAGTTGAAGTACAACCAGGTGCTAAGGACGGTGATCTAATTATTCTTGATGGTGAAGGTGATCAAGGCATCGACATAATACCAGGTGATGTTGTTATAACAATAGTTCAAAAAGAACACCCTTCTTTCAAAAGAAAAGACAACAATTTATATTATAAGCTTAAGATTGATCTTCTAACTTCATTGTGTGGTGGTGAAGTGACTATCAAATATTTGAGTGACAAATACATCCAAATACCAATTGCTAAAGGTGAGATAATAAGACCAAATCAATTTAAAGTGCTGAAAGGGTTCGGTATGCCTATAAATAAGGAAGGATATGGTGATCTAATAGTGCAGTTTGAAGTTGAGTTTCCTAAAGCCAATGAGATCAACGCTGAGCTGATAGAAGCTGCATTGCCACAAAGAAATAGAGGTGTAGAGGTACCAGAGGGGGTTAACCCCATTGAGGCTCAGCTGACAGATTACAAAAGATCAAGCTTTGACCAAGGAAGGTCAACTAAAAGAAGAAGAGACCAGGATAGCGATGAGGAGGTGGATGATGGGTTCAGAACAGCCACAGACAATGTTCAGTGTGCGTCGCAATGATGGTATGAAGTATCAGGAGACCAATGTATGTTTATAAATGATTAACGAATGAAACGAACAGTGAAAGCCAATCCCAATTGTAGCCACCAGCTCATTCATTCTTATGTACGTTCGTTTTATACACCGAAAGAGTGAGGTTCCTTTGTTTCCCATTTCATCTAACCTGAGATATTTCGCGAATAAATTGTTTTCGAGAAAAGTGCACTCTCTAAAAATTTTCTAGCTGCGATGAGCTTTTTTATGGGCCATCAAGACAGTTGCAGAAGTCAAAGTCAATATAACCGGAGAGTTAGTCAAGGGAAGAATGCCTATAACGTTCAAAGACAGCAAGAAAAGCAAGTCGACAGTTGGAAGACTGCTGGACACCGTTTTGCCAGGTAATCTAAGCTCAGCAGATACCAGGACGAGAAATAAACTAAGTGCTGCTCAAATCATCAATAAACAACAAACAAAGCTAGATTCTGACAAACTGAGAAGACTTCAGAAGAAAGAAAAGCTAAACAAGAGAAAAGAAGTGAGGAAGAATAACAAAGTAAGGGAAACAATCAACTCAAAGGCAAAATTTGAAGTATTACAAAAGCATGCTAAAGATGGTACATTATCCAAAGAAGAATCAAAAGAACTGAACAAGATCATAAAGAAAAATGTTGTCGATTTGGAAAGTTGGAAGAGTACTGATATTGAAAATGATTTGATAGAGATCCAGAAGGATATCTTACATTTGAAAGACAACACAAACAAGAAAACAAAGAAAAAATCTGCTAAGATAGAAGCTAAAACATTGTATGAAAAGAAGAAAGAACATAGATATCCTGGTTTGACTCCGGGTCTAGCACCTGTTGGACTAGACGATTCCGATTCCGATGAGTTTTGAGATCTGCTATAGATGAAAGTTCACATTGTTGCGAATCTTCAAATCAATAATCTCCGAGTTATTTTGCAATTAATCATAATAGCTACATTATTTCACGGTACATTCTGTATTATGTATTCCTGGGTTTAATCAACGGATCTACCTAGCTCGTAATAAGCTTGTCTTGCATCAACTGCACCTTTTCTGACACTTCTTTTCTTGTCATCCAATACTGACTCTAAACTTCTAATAATTTCTAATTGATACGGCACCAGCTTCTCCAGTGGGATGGTGAATGTCAAGCTTTGTAAACAGTTCAATGAGACCAAGCGAACGTTGGGAGTATTCAATCTGTCTTTATCAGCATGTGACAATTTTAATAGGTTTGGAACTAATGTTTGCAAGTGTTTAGAGATCAACTCAGGTATCTCATGAATGGAAGATAATATCGTTTGGATTGAAGCAAATCTAACTTCTGAGTTTGGTAGTGTTAATGATTGAAGTAATAATGGGAAGAAGGATGATAAATGTGGAGAAATGATTTCCTTCTTCGAATGTTTTAAGATGAAAGACAATGCAGTCAAGTAATTCGATTTACTGATCAATTGATCAGTTAGATTGAAGCCGGAAACTAGTTTTGGAATCAATACTTGGATAAACTTCTGTTTATATAGCAATCTCACATTGTTGTTGTTGATCTTTTTAAACTTCTCAAAGATTGGAACATCAACAACCAAAACTTCGAATGATTTTGTAGCAATTGCACCATATTCATCAGTTTCTAATAACGATAATAACCTGTCTATGAAAAGCACACTCTTTGCATCACTTCTTAGAATTACACCTTTTGCAATCCATGTATAAATCTCAACATCGATTCTTGAGCTTATCTTCTGATTCTCATCAACTTTTGATCTTCCTAACACTTCATCATATGCCGATAGGTCAATAATCCATTTGTTAACAAGCAAAGAAACCAATTGTAGGTACCCAATCTTTATGAAGTCACTACCAAGGTCATAACCACGAACTTCCAATAGTTTGATGATATCTCCGTAAAAAGAATTTGGGATAGTGGTGGACTTATCAACGCCAGCGAGGATCTTAGTGACCAAATGAATAGATTTCCTTGGATCACTAGTTATGTTATAAGAAGGCAATTTAGGATAGTATGGAGAGCTAATGGCTTCAGAGCTGTAGAATATACTGAAAGTGGATTCCGTTAATAATTGGTGAAATTCTTTTGAGGAGTTGACCACAATCAACTTAACAACATCAGTGATCACATCAATAACATTATCATCATATAGCGAGACCTGAATATTTGTATTAATCGCATCAAGCTCTGTCGCGATAATGAGTTCTGTGAGATCATTGAATAAATCCTTCATATAATGATCAGTCAAAAACTGTTTATTTCTCTGTGAGTTTTCAAGTATTGTTCTCATAGTGGAGGCAATAGAGTAAGAATATTTTACATTGTTCTCTTTGGAGCCAATATCTCTCAGTTTCTCAAATAGTTTAAAGATTAGGAAGTCGGTGATATCTTTATTTGTAGCAATTGAGTTAATAATTTCAAATATTTTTTCCTTTGGTTTTGATTCATCATTGATACTGACATCTTTTGATTCATCATCTGGTAGTACACTTATCAAAGTTGGTAGTGTGACTTCTAAAAGGATGGATGTTTTGATGTTTGAAAGTTGTACCAGACCACCAAGAGCCGAGTTGTAAACGTACTCATTATCATCAATCAGAACAGTTTCAGTGAAATATTGTACTATCAAACTCAGCTCAGACTCATTTAAATAGTTACTTAATGTGGTCAGCTTGATCAACTCAGTGATCGCAACTGTTCTTAAACTGATTTCAATCTTTGAAGAACTCATTAATGATTTTCCCAAAAGAATCAATATTTCATCTTTAAAATTGCTCAATGAGTTACCCGAATTTGGAGACTTCACATCATCAAAAGTTCCAAACACTTGAGTGTAGGCATCAGTAAAATGTCCAATATTAGTGATCAAGGTTCTTTGTTTTGCAACATTCAAATCCTTCTCGTCGTTTAATAAAATTTGCAAAATATCCTTTGTGACTATATTGAATGAGTAAATACTAGAAGAAGCCACCGCACTCAAGACTCCAATGGTTGGTTTTACATGTTTATGGTCTTTGATATTAGGTATTAGCTCTTTACTGAAGGTTGACCAAAATGTTTGAAAATGTTCTTCATTAGAAGATAATACTTCGCCAATCAGTTTGAAGGTTGAAAGAACAATTGCATTGTATTCTTTATTTTCATCATCGGCATGTAATATTTCAAATTTTAGGCCATTCCATAATTCTATCCAATTGGCTAATAAGGAGTCATGGCCATAATTCTTAATACACTCGTACAGAGTTAGAATCGTATCTTTCTTAACGACGATTGAAGTTGAGGAAATTTTCTCCAAGAGATTAGGATAAGAGTCTTTATCAAATTTGGAAGTAGAAGCTATAGCTTTCCTTAAAGAAGATTTTAGTTCGTCACTAGTAATCTTGTAAGGATCATCCTTTGGTGGCTTGAATGAGATTGGGAAATAACAGAATAAAACGTCGAATAGTTCATCTTGAAAATCGTCAATTTTGAAGCTTGCAGTAGTGATACTATAGTTCAAATTAAAGGATATCAGTAGATTTTTTGGATCTTTTTCACCAGATGCAACCTTAACAAAGATCGAGATGAATAAGTCATTTAATGTCTTCTCAAGATATTTCTGGAACTTCTTTAATAGTTTATTCAGGATTTCAAAAGTATAGAAACGACCAGACGCTAGATGATCCTTCGCGTCATAGTCATTATCAAGTGAGATTAAGATTGGTTTTATATTGGAGATACCAAAATTATCCTTTTCTATCAGAGCAGATAGACCAATAAGAGCTTCTTTAGTTGACTTCA
Source organism: Wickerhamomyces quercuum (assembly GCA_030556525.1). Classification (NCBI taxonomy): domain Eukaryota; kingdom Fungi; phylum Ascomycota; class Saccharomycetes; order Phaffomycetales; family Wickerhamomycetaceae; genus Wickerhamomyces; species Wickerhamomyces quercuum. Next base: position 212,775 of record JAKTUE010000017.1, read on the forward strand.
AATCGCCAATCTTGTTAATGAAGAAAGTATTCAGGACCTGAATGTCGTTTGGGTTCAACGTCGCAGAGCCCAGATTGCTTAAGGTAGCAGACAGACAGCTTGTGGCCTTAGGTCTTAAAAGATCGTCTTCGGAAGTCAGATAATCTCCAAGAGCTTTGACCAGGTCGATCAATTTGATTTCATTTGATTCGATTAGATGTGCAATTTTAGATGAGATTTCCTGGGTCTTTTCAGGAGAAACGTTGACATTGGCCAGGTATTGATTGACGTAGAGCCTCACCTGCTCGCTCTGGCCACTCATTCTCGGTGGATATATATATATAAATAGCTGGGTTGTTATCCAGTTTGCCAATGTTGTTTTCACTGCTACTGAAAATTACTGAGAGACTGTATTTGAATCACTTCCGAGGAGTATCACATGATATACACGTGATAAACCGTATATTACTCCATACCGTATTTTTCGTGGTACGCTGACGTAATATGTTTGCGCAGTGCTCAGTCTCCGGAAAAACCTGGATAGCCTGATGGCACGGTGAGGGAGATTGTTCCTTGGGAAGCGAGGTGTTTGTGGAGGCTGGAGAGACGCTCAATTGCACCGGTAGCAGAGTGAAAATTGGCTGAGTGGGCAAGCAGTGCGTTAGTGGGTGTGTCTGGGTGGTTTGTCAGCGAGCAGTAGCCAGGAGACAGCTGTGCTTTCTTTGGGGGTCTTTGCGGTTTGTCAAGGATGGAACTCTCCAATCCGCAAACTGCTTCGGGTAACAATCAATCATCAGTGGAAGAAGAGAAGGGAAAAAAAATTCAAGTGTTTTATAAATAAAGAGCAAAAGCACCTTTCCGTAGTCCAACTGGCCTCTTCTGGAAATCTGTGCAAACTAACGGAAGTTTCTCTTTTACACAACACTCTCAATCATTGCAATTATGTCTCAACCAACGTAAGTATTCAATCCCTAGATCACCACTGACTCTCGCTGCTTTGTGTGTTTGTTGAAGGTGAAAGTCGTTCTTGGAACCCCTCTTGCTATATAAATACTTTACACCCAGCACTTTTTGTCTCTTCATAATTCCAAACAAAAACACATAAAAACATACAATGCAAAGACTGTCACAGCTCGCAAGAACAATTACTAACAGCAAACCCAGTGGTGATATTGGTCTTATTGGTTTGGCCGTCATGGGTCAAAACTTGATCTTGAACGCTGCTGACCACGGTTTCACTGTCGTTGCCTACAACAGAACAGTCTCTAAAGTTGACCACTTTCTTGAAAACGAAGCTAAAGGTAAATCTATTATCGGTGCTCACTCTATCCAAGAATTAGTTGACAACTTGAAAAGACCAAGAAGAATCATCTTATTGGTCAAAGCCGGTGATGCTGTCGATGCCTTCATCAACCAACTATTGCCATTCTTGGAAAAAGACGATATCATCATCGATGGTGGTAACTCCCATTTCCCAGACTCCAACAGAAGATACGACGAATTGAAAGCCAAGGGAATCCACTTTGTCGGTTCTGGTGTCTCTGGTGGTGAAGAAGGTGCTAGATACGGTCCATCTTTGATGCCAGGTGGTGCTGAAGAAGCATGGCCACACATTAAGGACATCTTCCAATCCATTGCCGCCAAATCTGACGGGGAACCATGTTGTGACTGGGTTGGTCCAGCCGGTTCAGGTCACTACGTTAAGATGGTCCACAACGGTATCGAATACGGTGACATGCAATTGATTTGTGAAGCTTATGACATCTTGAAAAGAGTTGGTGGTTTCACCGATAAAGAAATTGCTGATGTCTTTGGCAAATGGAATACTGGTGTCTTGGACTCCTTCCTAATTGAAATTACCAGAGATATCTTGTACTACAACGATGTTGACGGTACTCCATTAGTTGAAAAAATTTTGGATACTGCTGGTCAAAAAGGTACCGGTAAATGGACTGCCATCAACGCTTTAGATTTGGGTATCCCATTATCTCTAGTTGGTGAAGCTGTCTTTGCCAGATGTCTATCTGCCATCAAATCCGAACGTGTTGCTGCCTCAAAAGTCTTGCCAGGTCCACAAATTCCAAAAGATGCTATCAAAGACCGTCAACAATTCGTCGATGACTTGGAACAAGCTCTATACGCCTCCAAAATCATCTCATATGCTCAAGGTTTCATGTTGATCAGAGAAGCTGCCAAAGAATACAACTGGAAATTGAACAACCCAGCCATTGCTTTAATGTGGAGAGGTGGTTGTATCATCAGATCTGTCTTCTTGGCTGAAATCACTGCTGCTTTCAGAGAAAACCCAGACTTGGAGAACTTGTTGTTCCACAAATTCTTCTCTGATGCTATCATCAAAGCTCAATCTGGTTGGAGAGAAACCATCTCTTTGACCACCAAATACGGTATCCCAACCCCAGCTTTCTCTACTGCTTTGGCCTTCTACGATGGTTACAGATCTGCTGACTTGCCAGCTAACTTGTTACAAGCTCAAAGAGATTACTTCGGTGCCCACACTTTCAAAGTCAAACCAGAATTTGCCTCTGATAACTTACCAAATGGTCAAGCCATCCACATCAACTGGACTGGTAAAGGTGGTAACGTTTCTGCTACTACTTATGATGCTTAAGGCAGAGTAGAAAATTGTAAACTTCTTGATGAAACACTTGGGATGTTTTTATGTATTGGTTTCATGAATAAATAAAGAAAAAATAGGTATTAACTTACAAACTTATCAATGATGTAGAATATTCTAAACCTTTTATTTTTATGTATTAATGGGATATTTGTTTCTCAATTTGGTGCAACAACTAATTTCTGAACATGTTCCATGAACGTTTGTAAACTAATATCATCGGTCAATATAGTAGCACCAGTGACTGTTGTAATAGCAGAATCCTTATAAGTTGAGCTTGGATTTAATTTTGAATATAAAAATCTTGCTTGAGAACCACCCTCTTCTGTATCTATAAATCTTGGTAGTGGGAATCTATCAACCAATAATTCAGCTGCTTCTAATCTTGGTTCTTCTAAAAATTCTTTGAAACCTTCATATCCTTCTTGATCCTGATAGCCTTCTCTTCTCCAGCTAGCAACAGTTGAACCATGAAAGATTAAAATGTGGAAAAACGTATCCAGTAATAAGATCCTCGTTGGTTGAATTGATATAGAGTCTAGCAAAACAGGTTCACCACCTTCTTCGCCATCTTGTTCAAAAGCAGTCAATGTTGGTTGGATCATGATTAATGAGTTTGTAGTATCTTCAGTATTAAATGTGTGTCTATAGAATAACGTTTCATCCGGTGAATTGTTGAAAACTTGTACAAATTGGGATCTTCTTAGATGATACATGAATTGAGGAAATAATGAGAAGATGTTGGAGACTCTGAAAGACCCTGGATCACCTTTTCTATATTCTGCAAAATTCTTCAATAATCCAATCAAGATTTTATCAACCCATGATAAAACATCACCAACGTCCAATTTATTAAGTTTATCAACTGCGATCCTACCAACCAAGACAGCTGCAGCTTCTTGATCAAATGAGAACGAAACATCACTTCCTGTGAGCAACGTTTTCACAGTAGTGACTTTTAGTCTTATCGAACCATCAGGATGTTGATAATGCGTTAAGAATTGTATGAAAGAAGTTGGAACATTATTATAATGGTAAGCGGAGGCTTCTGATGAATTTTCAACGTTGAAATAAATGGCATAAGTTGAATTTGGTAAAATACTTGATAATTTCCAAGCACTTGAACCACCAATCCCAAAATCTGAGGACTCTGAAACAAAATTGTCTTTTTTGTTCAATGAAACTGCATGTCCAATAAAGCCAGAGACTTTTAATTCTTTCGATGTCTTCACTTCCAAAGATGCATTCAATGCAAATGAAGAGTTATCCAGGTGTATCTGATTGAAAAATCTTTGTAATGATTGTTTGAAAATAGAAGTTGTGAATGAATCAGTCAAAACAACAACACCACCTGTTTTATCGGCCAGATTCTCCATTTCGTATAAACCGACTTGATCATAAGCACCAACAAATATATCAACTGTTGTCCCATTCGAAGAACATTCATCAGCAAGTGCGGAATAATAAGCGTTTGCCTTTTTATAGTGTTTAGCTTCATTACTTTCAATAGTTGAGTGTGATCTAATTGGTTCTTTCAATTCATTACCAACAATCAAGCCCGGTCCATAGGTACAGGGGCCACCTGAAAAAAAAATGATATGTGAACCTGTTTTTGGGTATGCAGCTTTCAATAAATTGGCTGCGATGTTTAAAGCAGAGCCCGTTGATCTTAAAGGACGCTCATTATTTTTGAAACTCCATGAGTCACGTTTTAAGTTCTCTAGGATTAGAGTTAAAGGGTATTCAGCAAAGCTAGCAGGTTGTAAAAACCTCGAGGCAGTAGCACTTGGTGTATTTAGATGTGGTTGTCTTAAGTCAGGTGAGATGAAACCGAGAATCTTTGATAGTTGCTCTTGGGTATATTCTTTAGCACCGTTGAAGGCGAAATTCTTGGATATACCACCATCAGTGAATTCATATAATGAGACGTTCTTACCATATGTTATAATACCAATCAGTGAATGTTGTGGTATAAGGTTTAATGTTACTAGGATAGATTCTTTTAGGGCCGCGAAATCCTCTTCATTGACACATGTATCAAGGACAAACAGAAAGACGGATGGAGCCAATTGTGGTTTTGGAATGATATATTCGATCGTGGTGTTATTCAATTGGGCCTGATCTGGGAATTGTTCCTGATAATATGGTGGAAGGCCGTTCTGGGTGGAGCATAAAGCACATTGCCAGAACTTTCCCTCGATGACAACTGAGTATGGATTCAAAACGGCACCACAGGTTCTTTCCCTACAAGTGACGGGTGATTCCTGGAGCACAGTGAGATCGTCCCTTTGCTTCAAAGGGGTGTATAGAGCACCGACTGGGACTGCCAGTCGAGAAGCTGCGATCTTGGTTGTTGGTATGGCATTCCACGATAATCTGACACCATCGAAATCTTCGACTGCGAGAATGTCGTTTTGCTGAGATGAAAAGCTCTCTGTTAGCTTAAATTCGAGGAAAATGACTGAAGTGGGTCTCAGTACTTACCGAATCCATCTCTGTTTATCACTGAATTGGCTGTGCCTCACTGGAAACCACTCAGTTCGGCGTACCAAAAGAAGTGGAATTTGGCCAGTTTTTTGTGTTTGTTGACGTTTCGGTTTCGCGGTGTACAGCCCACGAATATTGCCGTTTTAGGGGGTATTAGGTAATATTCGCGACATCATAACGAAGAGAAAAGTGAAAAATCTTCCACTTCGGAAAAAAAGAGAATCTTTTGAGCTTCTACAACTTTCATAAAACTCGTTGAGAAAGGAAGAGAAAGAGAACAGAAGGAAACGTTGGGGACTCTTGATGCTCAGTAAGTTTTTAATTTTACCTTCAGACAGTTCAATTGCAACAGTGGTAAAAAGAACCGATGATGAAAGATTAATTATACTGCGTTATCGTCTTGAGGATCGTTTAATTACCATCCATGAAAAGAGTTTAACACCTTCTGACCGGTTACTTACGAATTGATTGGATTGAATGAAGAAGAGTTCGTTTTTTTACAACTAGTACTAACCCGACTTATCTATAGACATAAATGCTCGCTAGATCTCTACGGCTTACCAGACCAAGTAGACTCTATTCTGCTCTGACCTTTGAGAATGAGCAACTCGAATTTGCCAATAGAAAGGCTTCCATCCAATCAAATCACAACAAATTCTATCCAATTTTGAAAGATATAAGGTCGGATGTCAAACCTACGAGGATTGCGGACTTTCGATCAAAGTTCAACTCATATAAATGGCCCGAGTCTAAAAGAATCGACGAGGTACACTCCATTGAAGGGAAGATCTCTAGTATCAGAAAATCTGGCAAAGGAATGTTATTCGTTGATGTTATTCAAGATTTTGAGAAAGTCCAGTTGGTGCTTATGAACAAATTGACTGGCATGTCAAAAGATAAGTTTGCCGATATCCATGATCTATTTAAAAAAGGGGATTTCATTAATGCTGTAGGGTATCCTGGTATAACAAATGTTGGTGAATTGTCTTTGAAATGCACAAAACCACTTACTTTGGCATCCCCTACGCTACACCCATTACCACCTAAGTTGAGTGATTCTCATAAGAGACATCGGAACAGAGTTGTTGATTATCTTGTGAATAATCGTTCTCAACAAGTTATTATTGCAAGATCTTTGATTTTGAAGTCCTTACGAAGATTTTTGGACAATAGAGGGTTTCTAGAAGTTTCTACCCCAGTCATTGCAACCTCGACCAAAGGTGCCAATGCTACTCCATTCACAACACACTCCAAACATATCAAGGATTTGAATGATCAACAGGTGGACCTACAACTTCGTGTTGCTCCTGAATTATGGCTCAAGAAGCTTATTATTGGTGGTTTTGATAAGGTTTATGAAATTGGATCATCTTTCAGAAATGAAGGTGTTGATGGAACGCATAATCCTGAGTTCACAACATGTGAGTTCTATCAGACATTTATTGAAATGGATGATTTGATGAAAATAACTGAAGACTTCTTCTTCCAATTGTTCAAAGATTTGGAAAACGTTCCAATTGCGACCCCTCAAATTGAAGAGTTAATGAGATCTATTGAAGATAATTCTTTCAGGAGAATTGAGTTTATCCCAGCAATTGAGAAAATAACAGGAATCGAGCTTCCAACCGAACTAACCACTGACACTTTAACTTCATATTTTGAAACAATTGGGTTAGAACCACCAAAAGTTAGAAGTGTTCCACAGTTATTAGATAAATTATCTTCCCATTATTTGGAGCCATCTTGTACAGGTCCAACATTTATTTATCATCAGCCTTCTATAATGGCCCCATTAGCGAAATCCACACTCATTTCATATGGTGATCGCTCATATGATATCTCGAGAAGATTCGAGCTGTTCATAAATGGTTCTGAATACGTCAATGCGTATGAAGAAGAGAATAATCCGTTTGACCAAGAGACGAAGTTCAAATTACAACAGCAGTTAAGGGAAGACTTCAATGACGATGAAACGATTGTGCCTGACCATAGATACTTGAAGACGATGGAGTGGGGGATGCCACCAACTGGTGGCTGGGGTATTGGTGTTGATAGGCTGTGCTGTTTGCTGGTGGGAGAGAAGAGAATAGAAGAAGTTTTGACATTTGGTACGATTCCTGATGTTATTAAACAGTGAAAAGACCGAGATTAATGAGATTTATGAGAAAATGATAAATATAAGGAGTTTACACTGAGCTTCATGATATTGTAAATAGTGATCAAATGCATGTTCCTTATTGTTTGTTCATCTGTAGATTTCCTGGGCTTCAAATGTTCCATCGAGTGTTGTTTTGTGTAGATTTTCCAACGCGATTTTTTTTTCAAAACGCGTAATAACACCTCTTACAAACAACAATAAACAATACTAAAAAGTAGTAAATAGGCCATAGAAAACTAAAAGTAATGAGTGACACAGAGCCAACCAAAGTTGAAGAGATTGAATCATCGGAAATAGTGGAATTTCTACCTCCGTCAGTGCCGGAGAAACACACATTCCATTCGGAGACTTATATAACAGAGATTCCATATGAAGTACAAAAGAATCCTCAAGAACCTGTTGTTCTAGGAGTCGATGAGGCTGGTCGTGGTCCCGTTCTGGGTCCTATGGTTTACGGTATTGCTTACTGCTTGAAATCATTTGAACCTGAACTGAAGAAGAAATATGGATTTGCTGACTCAAAGACACTTAATGAAGCTAAGAGAACGAGTCTACTGGAACACATCTGTTTCAAAGATAGTGAACTTCACCAACATGTTGGTTGGTCTACTAGAACCATGACTGCTATGGATATCAGCTCTGGTATGTTGAGGCCCAATTCTGTTGGGAATTATAACTTGAATGAGCAAGCACATGACGCGACAATGGATTTGATACAAGGTGTATTGGATCAAGGAGTTAATGTGAAAGAGATATATGTTGATACTGTTGGTCCACCTGTCTCATACCAATTGAAGTTGCAAAATAGATTCCCGGGTATCAGGATTACGGTGGCCAAGAAGGCTGATGCTTTATATCCATGTGTCAGTACTGCAAGTATTTGTGCAAAAGTCACAAGAGACTTCTCATTGGTAACGAGTAAGAACGAGCTCTATTCAAAAGAGACCAGCTGGGGATCTGGATATCCATCTGATCCTAAAACATCGAAATGGTTGAACGAGGCAGTGGATCCGATATTTGGATGGTCGCAGGTTGTCAGATTCTCCTGGCAGACAGCTAAAGATGCACTGGTAAAGAATAAAGGTGTTGATATTGAATGGGAGGAGGATAATCAGAAACAAGACTTTGGTGATGTTTCCAATTTGCTAAGTAGTAACAAGAAAGAGGATGCCTCATTAGAAGGATTACCAGTTTCCTCCTTGTGGTACGGTTGCAACGTGAATGTATTCTAGAGAAGATTGTATTCTACAAAATGGTTCAATGAGGGCCAGACTCTTAATACATTTTCAGAGACTTTGGTACACAAATGGATGGCATATTTCATACAAAATCCGGGTAAGAAAGACATAGTTATTTATCGGACTTTGAACGAACATAAATGGGGAAGCCAATATACGGGCTTTTCTTTTCAATATATAAGCCCAATTGCTATTGCTTTTGGATGATTATAAATACCAGTCAATCTCTTACCTTTTAAGCCAATTAATATGTCCAAGCTTCTCAAACACTAAGAATTAACCAGTGCGAGATGAGCAAATACGGATTTGAAGGTATTGAGAGAGACTTTATCAAGTGTATTCCTCATCCAAAACAACCATCTCTCCTTACCGATACCTCACTACCAAACTCTCCCATTTCCCGTGCTGTTCTGGAGCATGCCACGAGTGAACTATCGGAGAAGACGCTGAACCATTCTTTGAGGGTGTTCCTTTACAGTCGTGCTATAATCAAGGACCAATTCCCTGGATGGAGTCTTGATGAAGAAGTCCTTCTCACTACTTGTTTGCTCCATGATATAGGAACCACTGATAAGAATTTGAATAAAAGCAAGCTGTCCTTTGAGTACTACGGTGGGCTTTTGGCACATGACTGGGTTCTATCACAAAGCTCGGACCACCAGTATGCTGAAGCTGTGACAGAAGCCATCATTAGACACCAGGATTTGAAAGAGGAGGGGTTTATCACAAGATTGGGATTGATCTTACAGATCTCAACTGTGTTGGATAATGTTGGGTTTGAAGTAGTTAACAAGTTGATTCATAAAGAGACTTTGAAAGTTGTTAATGAAAAATATCCCCGTGATGGTTGGTTGGGTTGTTTTGCTGGTGTTATTGCAAAGGAAGCAGAGTTGAAACCTTGGTGTCATAGTACCTCTTTGGGTATTGAACAGTTCCAGTCAGACGTCTTGAATAATAAACTGTCGTATGATTAGATACTGATCAAACAGCATAACAAACAGAAGACTACTTTATATCTGCGTATCTTATTTATCCATGAAAACCAATAACCTACAAAGCAAATTGTATCATAAAGTAACGAATGTATATTTCTCTCATTGTAAGAGATCATCTTATCTACCATGGAATCTATCTTGTTCTTTAGGAACGGCAGCTTTCAAATATCTTTCAAAAGGATTACTACTTTCACTATCATTATCATTATTATCCTGATCCTCTTCATTTACATGGATACCTTTTTCTTCTGATTTCGTGACATGTAACTGTCCCAATCTATTCTTGATGTCATCTTCGGAGAATGTTGACTGTTTTGTAAGTATAAAACTCTTCGGTTTTGGTTTCAGTGGAGGTGGTGCTGCTTTCTTCAAACCTGTATTGAAATCAGTGAGATCGGAAGGCTTTGGTTTCAATGGTGGGGGTGTTTTGCGTGCCTCAGAATTCGATAGAAGATTAGCAGGTTTAGGTTTTATAGGTGGTGGTGCTTGTTTCTTTACTGGTATTGATGGTGTTTCTTGTTCTTTCACTGCCTCCTGGATCAATTCCTCTTGTGAAGATGAAGGCTCTTGAACTTTTGGTTTTCTAAATGGCTTAGGTGGTGGTGCAAACTTGTTCAAATCAAGAACAGGCTTCGGTTTAGGTATAGGAGGATCGTAATACGAAGGAGGCTCTAAAATAGGTTCGGTACTAGGTGTACCAAATTCTCTGAACCCCTCTTCCTGATCTGGTTTTGCAGGAATAGTATGAAGTTCAGATGATTGAGCAGCATTAGGATTTGTCGGTCTTGGTGGAGGTGAGAAGGAAATTTGTTCGCTGATGATAGGTTTTGCAGAAGGTTGGAAAGATCCAGCTCTTGAAGGTAGAGCCGGTTGAGATTGAGCAGGCGTAGGCGACAATGTGGTATATAAAGGTGGCAGAGGCGTGTTTGACTCCTGTTGAGACTGTGGTTGCGATTGACTGTGAATCTGAGAGGGTCTTGGAGGAGGTGGGAAGGAAGAACCAATGGTTGAAGGTTTTGGAGGAGGAGGAAAAGCACTGGCTTGGTCAGCCGGAGGTTGTGGAGATTGTGAAGTTGACCTCGGTGGTGGTTGTGGTACACCTGCTTGAGAAGCCTTTGGAGGGATTAACGGCGTGTTTGATTTGCTCTCAGGCTTAGTCAAAGGGGTCTTAACATGACTTTTATTGGAATCGAGACGTTTTGGTGGTGGTGCAAACTTCACATCGATTTTATAGTCATAGGTACCAGAAATTCCTTTCTGAACTGGCTCTTCTGGATCTTCCGTTTTGGGAGCAGTTACGTAGGTGCCTGAGGCTGAGGATACAGATGTGTTTCTAGGTGGTAAATGGGTAGAGGCAACTGAACTAGGTTCTGACTGTTGTGTCTCCACTGTGAGTTTTGGTGGAATAGAAAGATTGGTAAAATCTGGAGAAGTTGTAGCTAAATTTGAGGATTGCAAGTTTAATGAATTTGATGGAGTTGGTGCTACAACCTGGGTCTGAGGAGGTGGTTGGTCAATGCTCTGAGCTGGCCCTTGTACCTGAGCAGAACCTGCTTGATTAGGAACCTGCAGAGGGGCTCTCGTGTAGCTTCTTGGTGGTAATGGCTCCGGTTGAGGTTGAGATTGTTGTGTTACCAGTACAGGCTCGTTCTGCGGAGTCAATGGTTGGATCTTTGCTTCAATAGGTGGTTGGTAGTAAGGATTTGCATAACTCAGTTCCGGCTGTTGGTTGCTAGAAACCGACTGCTGTCGTTGTGGTTGCTGGATAATAGTAGCTGACATAGACTCGATGATCTGAATACCCTGAGGCTGTTGCTGTTGCTGCTGTTGCTGCTGTTGCTGTTGCTGCTGTTGCTGAACTAGCTGTTGAGCATGCTGCTCCTGCTGAAATGGTTGCTGGGCAAACTGCTGTTGCTGAAATGGTTGTTGGGTAAATTGCTGTTGCTGAGCTGGCAGCTGCTGTTGTTGAACCGGCTGTTGTTGATTATTGTTATTTGCCTGAGACTGAAAGAAACTGGAAGCGACAGAACTTGCAATGCTCTTAACCTGTTCAGTGGGAACTTGAAATTGATTCTGACCCACTTGGATGGTAACCTGCTGTCCTGAAGTAGCTGGGTTAGATGTGGCAGAATTCAATGGTCCTTGTTGCTGCTGCTGTTGTTGTAAACCAGGTAATTGAGAGCCTTGTTGGACATTTTGAGCATTCTGAACTTGTTGAGGTTGTTGCTGATATACGAATTGTGGCTGCTGAACAGTTTGTACTGGCTTTGCTTGCTGATATTGATTAGCACCCTGAGCTGGTTGTTGATATATCTGCTGTTGCTCATAAACCGGCTGTTGATATATCTGTTGTTGTTCATAAATTGGTTGTTGATATGTTTGTTGTTGTTGTTCATAAGCTGGCTGTTGATGATTCTGAGAACCAAGTGATTGTTGGGAGTTCTGCTGTTGTATATACTGCTGAGATGGCTGCTGTGGAAGACCAGGTTGCTGCTGCTGGTAACCTTGTTGTTGAAGCTGCTGTTGCTGCTGCTGATGTTTAACACTGACGTACTGAGTTTGTCCTGGCTTCAAGGGAGGAGGAGGAAAAGCGTCCGGTGTCTTCAGCTGGTCCAGTGATCTAGTCTCTCCAAATTCAGGAGGAGCACCCTCTCCCTCAACATCACCAGTTTTAGCTGCACTTCTGCTGTTATTATAATTCTTTGCAGCACCATAGCCCGCTTTACCAACCACCTTAGCTCCTTTGTAGGTGAAGACACCAACTGTCTTTGCACCGCTCATGATGCTGCCCTTGTTGTTATCCCAGAAACTCATTGCTTAAACACAAGTGAAAAGTGATCGAATTGATTGGAATCTTGGATAAATCTGCCACTTTTTTCAGTTCTTGAGAGAAGTGGAAATCGTTACTGTTTAAGTACTTTTTGATTTTGGAGCATCGCCATTTCAACTTTTTTCGAGATTTCTTTAGTTTTGGCGCGGTTGAGGAGAAAAGTAAACAAAAACATCAACAAACAAAACATAAAGAACTTTGCTCCACTCGGTTTCGGTTTTGGCAAGATGGAGAGCGTGTTCGGCAGCAACCTGAAGCTGTTTAGAGCCACAGCCCTGGGAGAGGTGGACTGGGAGCATAAACTGGAGGAGCTCAAGCTGATCGTGATAGCTATTCTGATGGATTCACAACAGGACCTGCTCATCGCATCTGCCTTGTCAAACTACTCTACCGAGACGCTGAGGAAGATGACAACACTAATTCTTGATGACGATCTCCATAAGCATAATGATGGTACTTATGACAAAGCTTACTCTGTCAAGACGGTCACCTTCAAGTTCCCAGAAGCGTTCTACAAACCACAATCAATATCTTTCATCACGCAGAACAACAACAAGAAGAACACATATGATACTCTTATTTTGGTGAGGTCTATTCCCAAGCTGACCAATCTGGTGTTTCAATGGCTTAGTAATAATTACGGTGTAATTACATCTCCAGTCTCTTTTGAATCATCTTTTATTGTTGATACTTTGAACTTCATCATCAATGGTATTTCCGATCAGGCAAAGTTGGGTGACATTGAACTCACGTATCAAGTTACATCACAACAGAATCTTTTGAGAAATATTAGTGTGGAAGTACCCAATATTGATATCATTAGATTTGCCAAGCAGTTAGAAGAGGAGAAAGAAGAATCAATAAATGATGATAATACTACTGTTAATCTGACGCTATTAAGTACTATCAATGATTATCTGGAGGCCCAGACATCGATCTATTTCCATAAGTTGAAAATCGTTAGGCTTAAATGCAATTTCATCATGATAGCTAGTGATGGTAAGATCAGGTTTCTAAAGAATGTGCCAGAGCTAGGAAGAACGAATTTGATCAAATTTACAATTTGGGATTTTATTGATAAGATTTATAAAACTATCTAATTATTAACTTCTATCACGAAATAATTTGATCCTAAAAATTGCTTAATATGTTTATCATCGAAGAATTCTTCATTCGAAGCTTTTGACACTTGATCCTCAACAAATTTTTTAAACTTCAGTTGTTCATCGTTTGGTAAACTGGTGATGAAGCTTCGAGATAACCAATAGTCGTAAACCAAATCTTTATCAAATGGTAAGATTCTATGGGTGAATGACTCTTTAATCGATGACAAAGCGAACTTTGATTGGTTATAAAAGACATCTCTCCAATTGGCTTTTCTATATTGTGGGACTTGTCCATCGTATTGATGTGCACCAATAGCAATGGTTTCCCAGGTTTTGAAAGTATTTGGATCTTCATTAACTTTGAACTCAACTTTAGACTGTGTTATATTTCTATTGTTCTTTATAGAATCGAAATTCCAAATAAGACCCAATTTTCCTTTCGGTTTCAACACTCTATGTAACTCTTTCAAAGATTGTAAATCACTGAACCAATGGAAGCCTTGAGCAATAATAACGGCATCGATTGAACTATCCTCAAGTGGTAATTGGTAACTTGAACCGATTTTGGAGTTCAACTCAGGAAAATTTTTCTGAAACGTTTCAAGCATTCCTTGAGATGGTTCAATGATAGTCAGATCATATTTTGGGGCCTTATCGAGTCCATTCTGAACAATCTCTCTAGTGAATTTTCCAGTACCAGCAGCCAGTTCCAGGATCTTGATTGTCTCATTGGTATTATTTGTAGTAGTGGTGGTGGTGGGAGTAGATGAAGAATCGATGATGTTTAAATCTTGGAAGAAGTTTGACACAAATTGTGGATCAAACGTTGGACGAACTTTATCATATAGGGCGTGATTTGCATTGAATGAGTTCAACGAGACCTTGTGAACCCCGCTGGAAAGGGACCTAGTGAAGTTCTTGAGCATTGTTCAATAACGTGTCTTTTTTGTATATTTGTATTTATGTTTGTTTGTTTGTTTGTTTGTTTGGGTTGGTGATGATTTAAAGTGGTGTTCGAGGTTATTGTACCCACTTTTTTACATGAATGCCGGAGTCGGGAAACATTGCAGTGACTGAGGAACTAATTGAAGAAAAGAAGTAAAAACCAACGCAACTTTCAAAGGTAAATGATATTTAGTGTTCATGAGTTGCATACTTTCTCACTTTATAGTTCCTATCGTTATCTTGACAGATCCATGGAGAGTTGTTTTGGCAGTGTGCCTCCTTGTCTAGTGTCGTCCGTTCTTCGTGGGCTTCTTTTCTCTTCTGCAAATCCTGCATTAGTGAGTTTGGCTCCTTCCCACGGTGCCTCCGCCGATGCCTGACCAAAAAAACAACTGTAGTTCCCAATCAACAGATGTCCAACCTAAAAGACGGTGTTTCTTAGGAGGACTTCAACAGTGCGTTGAACGCCGCTGCACTGCTGAGGGAGGGCCCAGTAATTTGGGGAATGTTTTAACAAGTCTTGCGATAAGCCGTCCGCGTCTTTGCGTCCATTGTCTAAGCTCTGTAAGGCGCGTTTTCTTAGGAGCTGCTCAGAGATTTCTCTTCCCTTCGTTGCCCACAAACACTCAAAGAAGGGTAACTGTCGAGAGACGCACATCCATTGTTACTTCCAGCAGAAGCGTCTATCAATTCCTCAGTTATGAACATTTAAATAGTACAAATCGAGAAACTATGCGGTGACCATATGCCAGTATATGCAATCTGATATGCATTGTCAGTCAAGAGCGGCAGAGGTGAACCAGACTAACCATCCAAATCCAGTCGAAGGTCTATGGGATCTAGAAACATTGGGTCCCTGTTGACTCCCCCTTTATGCATATGACAGTAACACAATAATACACCAAATGCTCATCTTCGATCAATGGAAAGCGATAAAATAACTCAAAAAATCCTTCCAAAAATCCAGAGTTGGAAGAAAACTCTCTCCAGCAAACTTGCAGACAGAACTCTCGTTCAACCGCTCAATACCAAAGAACTATTCGCTCAGTTTCTTGCTTGTTTTGTTCCTCAGACCCACTAAAAATTGACACGTTCCTGCACGTCTTTTGCTTGCATTGTTTTTTGTTTTTTTTACCCAGTTTTGAGTGGCTCCCCCTTTCCCCCCAAACTCTCTTTGCTTTGTTTACTGATTATCACCACATCAACCAGCTCAGAATATCAAATTGCAAGCTTAAGCCTAGTTTGAGTCCCGAATTAACGCATACAATAATCGGCACCCAAAACTCATCATTCGTTCACAGCTCCACCCTCACTTCTAACAATGAAGGGCATAAACAGAAACTTTCTGGTTTCCTCACTTTTCTTGCTAATCTCTGTGTTTTTTCTCATAAGTCCAGCCTTTGCTGATGTCTCCATATCGAAGCCTTTGAAAGGTACTTCATACTCTGCCTCGTCTGGTAAAGCATCAATCCCGATCTCTTGGAGTGAATCTAATACAGACCCTGCTCTCACAACTATAAAATCATACACATTCATCCTATGTTCTGGTCCAAACATCAAGATTTTTCCTGTTGAAACTTTGGAAAAGGTGAATGCTGCAGATGTCTCAGATCATTCTTACACTGCTTCCATCGATGCTTCTCTAGGTGCTGATGGTACCTATTACATCCAAATATATGCCGCAGCTGCAAAAGGTTATACCATCCACTACACGAACCGTTTCACCCTATCTGATATGACAGGTACTTATAAACCTTCAGGTTCAGACCTCGAGCCACCACAAGCAGAAATAGCAATCGCAGGTGGTACTGTTGCCTCTATTGACTCTAAATCATTCACTGTTCCATATCTTTTACAAACAGGCTCTACACGTTATGCCCCTATGCAAACCCAGCCAGGCTCAAAAGTCACAAGAGCCAATACTGCATGGGAAAGAAAATATGCCACTAGTGCTGTCACATACTTCACCAATATAAAGAAGTCACTTGAGCAACTTTCAACCATAACTCCTGGTTGGTCTTATACCGTGTCGAGTGCTATCAATTGGGCAAGTCCCGCTGCTGGTCCTACTCAGTGGTATGCTGCGAAGGATAAGCTTACGAGATCACCAAGTTTATACACTCCAAGTATTTTGAATACTGCTAGTGCTGCGGCTGCTACTTCATCATGATTAGTGTTAGAACTCCCCTTTTTTTGTTTGGTTGATCCAGTTTGCTATTTCGCTCAGATAACGATGTTTGTGGTTATGATTGTGTTTTTTAGTGTTTGTTTTATATTTATTTGGTCTTGATGAAGAATGAATTTAAGAACCAAGATTTGGAATTGGTTTAATTGAAAAGGACAATAGAAATGTTTATATTTTTGAATTATGTTTGATTTGTGTTACTTATACTTGCAATATAAGGGTAATCTGTACTACTATTGATGGTTGTAAAATATTTACTACTGTGAATAGTTTATTTAACTAGTTTACAAAATCGCATTCGTTTGAATATGACTATTTTAATTTCTCTGACGTTTAGCATGAGGACCTTTCTTTTGTTTGAAAGCATTGAATTTTCTCTTGCTTCTTTTAGTGTTATCACCACCAAAGTTTTCATTCTGGGCCTTCATTTCAACGTAGGCTGGTTTACTCATAATTAATAATTCTTTATCGTTGTAAATAGGCTTTGGATTCAAATCAACAAATTTCTTCGCATCTTCTAAATCGTTAAACTCAACAAACACAGATTGTTTGAATTTCTTAGCTTCATCTCTTCTCAATCTCACTTCGTTAACTGTACCAAATTGACCAAACCATTTTTCAAGTTCTTCTTGAGTGGATTCAGTTTCTTCACCAAAACCTTTGGCATAAACAGATCTTTGGAATCTTAATTGTTTCTCAGATTCCTTTGGTGGTAGTATTGGAGTTTGACGTTTGACTAGTTCCCCATCTTCACTAACAGTTAGGAATTTGGACTCTCTTAAGGCAGAAACAACAGCTTCTATTGGTCTGAATTTTTTCATTCTGTTAAAAGAGGCAATGGTCTTGATAGAGACCCAACCTTCGGAGTTTGACTGAACAGTTCTCCACAAGAATTTATCTTTTGGTAAGTTGGAATCACTGAAGTAGAACTCGACTTGCTTCAAGACATCTTGAGGGTCAAAGTCTCTAATTTGTTCAGATTCTTCAGATTTATCTTCCGGTTTCTGTTCTGATTTTTCTGTGACTTCTTGAGTAGCTTCCACAGATTCAACTGGGGCTTCAACTGGAGCTTCAACTTGTTCTTTGGCCTCTTCACTCATGGCTTTGATATGCTATAAATTCACAGAGACAGACACTCCTTTCAGCGTCCCTTCAATACTTTCCAAAGCTCATCTCTCGACAGTAAAAAAAAAAATTTCAGAGAGAAGCAATAAAATTGGTACGGACAGAGTGTTTCTCACGTGATTGTCACGTGAAAAAAGATATTTCAGCTATACCTTTTGATGGTTGTACCATTCGATTATCGAATAACTGAGTCCTCTTTTATACTATAGTATTTGTTGTTCTGTTGTTCAAATAGCACACCAGTAATTTTGCCATTTAGTGAGTTTTTGGTGGCAAGGTAGTACACGTATTTACCATTAAACAACTCTATGGGAATAGAAGTAATACTCTGAATTGAATTCTTCTTCTTATACGGTAATTCCAATCCAATGTCATATGTCTTGTCAAAAGCTGATACAATAAACGAGCAGCTGTACTGTGATTCGATAGCTCGAATGAGTGAAGCAAGGGACACCAATTCCATTGGATATGTCCCATTCTGCATTGACTTAAACGTGAATACCGAAACATTATCTATGACAATCAGTGATAATCTTTTGGTAGTGACATCAAATGGAATATCGAGGTTGTTGAATTTGTAGTTCTTGATTTCTCGCAATAATTGGGTTAACTGCGTCAGCGTGTCCACTGTTCTAATTATGAGTAATCTTTCGAACTGGGACGTTGTTAGAGTTGATTTGAGTCCATTATAATACGGACAACGTGAGTTCCATGAAAATGTGAGGTCAAAAAGAAGTACCATATCATCTTGGTCTTCCTCGTGGTTTTGCAAAAAGTTCTTAATCGACTCGGTGATTAGTCTTTTGTTGAATTCTGGTTTTTTAGAGACAATGTTGTATCCTTTGATCAAAGTGTTCTGATCAAATGGCGCTGAAAGTTGAGCATCAATAGGATTTAAAAACTGGATTGGTTGGAGTGTTAATGTAAGTTTCTTCCAATAACGTTTGGGATCGGGGATTACATACTCTAGTTAGTTTGATTGGCCGTATTTTGTCGAGAAGTTCCATTCTCCTGTGGTTCATTGGCTGTTTGTCTCCACTGTTCAAAAGTTTAGTTGATTCGGATTTATTGTTACAATCATGGTTTTTTTCCTTCAATAATGCTACCGATACATAAATAAAGTAAAACTATCATCTATTCGTTCTAGTGGAGCGATGCCAAAAGAACAATCATATATCCAGGAATCAAAATGTTGTCATTCAAATCACTATTCCCTTCTAAAACACCACTTAAAGTACTAACCACTAATAAACTATGATAGCTCTTATCTTGAAAGAACAGTTCAAAGTACTTTAGGAGAATAGCAACAACGTAAGTTGCCAAAATGAAAGTGAAAGTTCCTTCAATTGTCTTTTTGGAGCGTGACCAATGAAGTTCACCATAATTAGTTCCAACGATTGAAGCTAACGAATCACCAACGCCTAAAACAATCAAACCAATAATGTTATTATCAATCAAGATTGGTACTGAGATTCCAATGATTAGATAAATGTAAGATATGATGATTGGGCCTTTTTCGTCTCTAGCATCTGCGAACTCTCTTAGATTAATATCTAAGAATTCACCAATTGGATATAGCTTCAGGTATCTGAACAATTCGACGCACAAAAATAAGATTAATGAACCACTTAAACTAACCTTCACGAAGTCGGGATCTAGGTAAAATGGCTGGATCAATAATCCAAGGATTAAAAAATGCCAAATTTTTCTTCTGAAATTTGGAGATAGTTGAATCTTGTAGTTGAAGATGGTTGGGATCAACAAGAGCAAAGAACCTAACCATACTGATAGAATAACACGTCTATCAGAGGTAGCTGTAACATACTCATATAACCACGCCAATGCATTACCACCTAATACTGGGTTTAATTGATGCAGTGATAGCCCAATGAAAGTTGAAGACCACCCAATCAATAACAATAAACTTCTAGTGAAATCATTGGACTGATAAGCTTTAGAGATGATATAGACAGTTCCTATTGAAGCACCAAATGATATGAATAATTTTTGTAACAAAATGATGTAGATCTGCTCGGAATCAACTAAATATAAATCAACAAGTAGTATACTGAATAAATTGTTCTCAACTCTATCCCATGACTTAAACTCAGATATCTTGCCCAAAATGTAATACACAATCAGATGACCAATAACAATCTGGATAGTGAGTAGAGGAGTCGAGCTATGTTCCGTATTGGAAGCAATAACGCTAATCTGGATAAAGATCTTCGCAAAGACAGGTAAATCTATGGAAGTTATAGACAACGCAACATTATACAACAATAGATCCTTATTTAAGACAAAACTGAGTAATGCCGGTAGGAAGATCAAATATATAGTGTTCCAAGTAGGCAGATATGCATTTTGATCTACTCGTGTGAATTTGGAAACAACCAACAACGCTAAGATATGAGCAGCTACACCACACAAAGCACTAATCACTAGATTCAGATCTTCCTCATTCTCAGAGTAAGTAGGCCAGAAGGTGATGTAGGCATGGTTAACAGCGAATGAAAGGATTGACAGCTGGATCAGCTTGCTTGTAGTGAAATCTGTTTTGAAATGACGGTATATGAATCTCATTGCCAGTTCAGATGGGGCAGCTGGCAGAGGAGTCGCTGGTTTCTCATCCGTTTGATCAATATTTTGTTCCACAGCATCTGTTTGCTGTTGAAGTGACTGCTGTCTACGCTCTTTCTGCGTGAGCACCGGTCCATTTGCCTGTTTTTTCACCATTTCTGCTGGTGGGGACGGGGAGATGCGATGTGTTTGTTTTGGATCAGTGAAAGGACAGATTTTAAATTTTCTGCAGATTCCATCAACAAAGAAAACAACCATTTTGAAGGTTTTAACAAAAAACACGTACACTCAGAAATAATTAGCTACAGAGCAATTTGCTACGTTTTGTGTTTTTCTGTGGGTTAGTCAGTCATAGTTATAAACGTATTTAGCTCGTTTCGTATAGAATCTTTCTATCTTTATTTGGAGGCCTTGCTCAACAAGCTGGTTCTCTCAGGTTCAGACTCGGTAGGAACACTCTCGTCAACTTCATTATTATCATCCTCCTCATCTTCTCCGGTAGTGAAAGAACGAACAGGGGACCCATCTGGAATGGAATATCCTAGTTCGTTAACCTCCTTTAGCATCGATTCCCTGATCTCATTAGCAAATGCGCTCACGTCTTCTGGTTTCAAGCCTTCCGTAGAGACTGGGTCCAACACTTTGATGGTGATTTCACCAGTTTCAAACGTCTTAGTTTTGGCACTTAGTAAAGAAGAGGTGTTACTAACAACAATTGGGATCACTGGAATATGGGCTTGTTGAGCCAGGTGGAAAGCTCCCTTCTTGAAGTCCAATAGGGTTGGTGTGGTGGCATAGGATCTAGTGCCTTCAGGAAACAGGAAGAGTGCACGTTTCTTTTCTCTCAAGTCTGTTAGAGATCTATTCAAAGTTCTAACAGACTTTTCTCTGTTAGAACGGTCCAGGAAGAAAGTTCCACTAAGGGTCATGAACCAACCTAAGAAGGGAATCCATTTTAGTGATTTCTTGGAGGTGACAGTGCAGCCCTTAGGGAATATTCTACCTAGAATCAAAATGTCTAGTGCAGATTGGTGGTTTCCAACAATGATGGCTGGCAATTGCTCCAGTTTCTCCCCATTGATCAATTTGATTCTGATACCAACTATCAAGCTGAATGTGTAGTAAAAGACTCTTGCAGTGGACCACTGAGCTAGGTGACGTTTACCGATTAATGCTAGCACGACAGAACATAAAACACCGTAGACAGCACAGCCCAGAAGCACTGATAGAGCGAGCGTGACGCGTGAGTAGAACTTGAGTGATCTGAAAAATCCCATGGCGTGTTACTCTAAGCGATTGGAAGGGTGTTGAGCCACTCTCTACTCTTTTCTCTGGTGAAGATGCTCTTCTTTCTAACTCGCTTTGTTTGTTGGGCTTCACCGCAAAAAAGAAAAAAAAAAAAAAAAAAAATAGCATTTATTTCATTATGTAATCATCATATAATTATTACATAATCTTTACATAATCAGCCAAGGCAATAAGTATGTGTGGGTCGACTCCAGAAAACATGAACAAAAGCGATGGCAAAACAGTGGAAGCACCAGTTGACCAGCCGCAAAGCATATTGAGAAGCAAAAGTCGGTCAATTCGAGACAATGTCAAACAGGCCTAACGTATCGGCACCCATTCCCCTTCGTGACAAGCTGCTACTATCGCTGTCGTCCAATTTGGGTGGTGGACATGATATCACTGGCTCGCGAGACTTAGCTCGATCATCTTCGACAAACGATCTCTCAGCAGTCAATCGCCAGTCCTCCTACGCTAGTTCCAGAACTCCGGACCCAGTGGGACTGAAGTCTGCTAAACAAGCGGAAGACACTGACTTGCTGGTGGAACAGAGACTGAGAAAATACGACTTAGATTACCCTGAAGAATATGAAGAGTACCTATTAAAGGTCGTCGATAAGGAATCCAAATGGTTCTCGAGAAAAACAAAAAGAAAACTGAACTTGGGCAAGCTGTTACCTTATCAGACAGAGTCGCATAAAGACCAGGCTAAGTATCTGTGCCATATCCTGGTGCACTTGTACATCGCTATCAGATCATTGGATTTGGAAGGTCTGGTCTCAATATCAACCAAAGATCTAACAGCTATCCGAAATGATATAGAATTAACCCTTGATACTGACATATTCAATGCGGACCTGAGTTTTGATGTTGAAAATGACTTTGATGAGGAAGTCGGTGATGAGGAAGATGACGAGATTAGGTCTTCTGGTGTCATTGGTAAGATCATGCCTCGATCTGCGACCGTTATCAGTGTTAACCATTGGACAAATGAGCTGAAAACTTGCTTGAAAATGAAGTTTGACTTGCCTTTGACATTGAGAGCATCATTAGCCAAGGTTTACTACTATCTCTCTCTGAGTACTGGACAAGATATTCAAACAACTCTTTTTGTTGAGATGTTTATCAAATTGACTTTCAAGTATAGAAACCTGTTAAGTGAAAACAATGTGCTAGTGCTAAACCATAATGATTTGCTCAACTATATGAAACAGTTCTACAATGATCCCAATCCCGCATTTAACATCTACGGTTCGCTGTCAAATCAAGATAAAGATTTGTTAAACCTGTTCATGAAGTTAGCTCTAAGTGCTAATTACTTCTTTGAGATCAGTTCAATGAGAGAAGTTTTCGATTGGTGCCTGGAACGCTTTGCTCCTCACACAGCAACTTTAAGTTTGACTATTTTATCGAACGCTTTGCCAATTTTCATAACCGATGAAGCATCCGTCTTGGATTTTCTTCCCTCAATTTTCCATTTTTGGACTAATTACTCAACAAGTAAACAGTGTGAACTTGAAATCATTGATTTATTAGGAAGGATATCAAGCAGAATATTTTATCAGTTATCCACTGGACAAATAAAGAATCATTCGTTGATATACAAGGACTTTGGTGTCTATACCACCGCGCAATTCGACTATATTTTCAACAGTCTTCAGCAGAACCTAAGAATTGATCAAAAAATCAATAGTTTTCATGGTATTGCTAAGATTCTTGTTTATTCAATATCTCCTAATAACTTCGATGCTTTTTTGGACAGATTACAAACCTTGGTTAGTTCCATTGAGACATTCATCCACCCTTCGAACCAAGGTAAATGGACTGTCCTTGTTGCAAGATTCACACAGAGATTCTTGTGTAGATACCATAAGAGATACTTGTTAGAAATTGATGAGGAGTCGTCACTCTCTGATGACTTAAAGTTAACGGTTGATATGAGCACTAAAATATTCGAACAATTTAAAGATGTTGTCATCATTGGTTCCAATTCCAAAAAGGAACAAGCTTCGAATTATTATATCGCTAGTTTGAACTATCTCTGTGATGTCCCTTCAAACCTAAAAAACAGCGTTATTAACACGGTGTTACTTGACGTGTATGACGCTTTAACAGATCAATTCATCAATTCAAATCATAAAATCATTGTTTCACTGAAACAATTCACTGAAATTTCAAGGTTCATGGTGACAGATAAGATTTACAGGGTTCATATTACCAACATTCTTTTGTTATTACTATCAAAAGTTGGAAATAACGATTTAAATTTAACAAACAGCGTTTTTAATGCTGTTATTACCGTCGTTTCATTGATCCAAATCAAGGACCTTTCAAACCCAGAGGATTTCATTTCATTTGAATCAACAACTTCAAACTTTATCCAAGATCATCTTTACTTCATAAAGGAAAATCCAACTGCAGATTATCAGGTTGACGAGGGTGAGCTAAGGTCTGCATTTATTGCATCCACTAAAGCATTCGAACAAGTTATCAAGAGTTTTGTTAGCAGCTACATTACCTTATTGGATGCTGATATCAACGAAAAGATTTTATTTAAACTGAGTCAAACAGCTCTGATTATAACTCAGTCAATGTCAGAAGAAAATTTCAAATATTATGCAGAATTGATACTAGACACCTTGTTCAGTGGTGAATTAACAAATGAAAGTGAAAATGAGCCATTACTGGCTAATCTTGTTGCTTCTGTGATCAAAAGAGATCCATCAAGATCCAAGTTCTTTTTCACTCAACTTACAAACTTGATTAAGACGGAAGTAGGTCAAGGTGCTGGTCAAACAAGAAATAATACAAGTAAGGTCCTCGGAAGTGACAAAAGACTGGTGTTGTACCTTACAGTTTTAAGCGAAGTATTATCAGTTTCACTAGGTGAAGTACTAGAGTTTAAAGACGAATATTTAGGACTCCTCGACTTCCTTTATAGGAATGTTTCAAACCCATCTGTTCAAGGTTGCATTACTTATTTGATCCATAAGACATTGAAAAATTTAACAAACATTAAATTAAAAGAAAACTATGTTTT
Source organism: Wickerhamomyces quercuum (assembly GCA_030556525.1). NCBI lineage: Eukaryota > Fungi > Ascomycota > Saccharomycetes > Phaffomycetales > Wickerhamomycetaceae > Wickerhamomyces > Wickerhamomyces quercuum. Next base: position 237,365 of record JAKTUE010000017.1, read on the forward strand.
CCAGTATGAACCACCTTCAAATTATTATGATGTTCGCTGGGGTCTCAATCATGATAAAGACTCGAGGTTCGATGAAGATAATTTACAGTTTGACTGGTATATACCAACATTCGTTGAAATTAGTTTTGCAGTTGAGATTTTTGAAACCGTTGTTGTTGAAACATTATCCAAGATTGATCAGTTATCCTCCTCTATCAGTGGTACTGATATCAGTAAGAAGGATGAATTGATTAAGAACTTGCTTTACTTAAGTAATGCTTTATCAGGTTCAAGTATATTGTTTGACCCTGACTTTACGACGGATGAATTTGAAGAGGATTTTAGTAAGAGTGCGTTGCAGAAGAAGCTAATGTTGCTGAAATCTATAAGAGAATCCAGGGGTGACGATTCTGAGTTGAATATTGATATTGAAGAGATTACAGCCAAAGACTCTAATCCTCTTTCATCAACTCCTATTCAAGATGGTGATAATGAGAGTATTGGTGCTGTCAATCTAAACCAAGAGCTAGACGCCGAACCTAATGTTTTAGTCGGTGAAGAGCATTTGAGCTCAAGAGTTTTAACTCCAAGTATACCAAGTGATGGTGATATGATGTCTGTTATGAATTCCAAAATTGCCTTCAGAGAATCTAAGATCTATAACTGTCACTATTTTTTTGGCGCAACATCATCAGTTAAACGCAAACACACTAGCTATGGTCATATCCATTCCTTGAGGTCACTAGTAGGCCAATCTCTCCATAGACTAGCTGTTCAGATAAGGGATCACGAAGAAAACAATATCAACTTGATCCAGACCCTGTTGCTAACAATCAGAACGTTCTTTTGTGACGTCGGTAAAGAGTCTTCGTTTGATTTAGATGATCAGTTATTCATTGATTACACTTTTTTGAAGAAGGTCCAATCCATAGGAAATTATGATAAACCATTCACAAGAACAACGTTAGGTGCTAGAGTTGAAAAGTTCCATAGACAGAGAATCATTTTGCACTCAACTAATCGTTTTCAGACTAAGTTGGATAAGATATTATTGAAAGATGTCGTCTCCCTCTCTACCTCTTCATACTCTTCTATTCATCAACCTGCTCAAGTTGTCCTCATAGAGTCTATCAAGAAACTGATAGGATCTTATAGCTACAGTATGAATATTTTGCTCGATTTGTTAGAAGAGATTATTAAAGAGAAGGACTTGCAGAGAATTGAAGCTGGTTTGAGAATATTTAAATTGAAAAAGATTTCGCATAAAGTTATTCACGACTATAGAAACATGAAGAGAGTTATTGCTGTTTTCTGCCAATGTTTGAGCTTTAACAAGGATGAAATCAATGAGACGGCACAGAAATGTTTGAGTGATTACGGTGATGTTATACAAGTCCCATCTGCAGTCGCTTTGTTTAATATCCATGAAGTTGACTCGGCAATTAGACCACCCGATAGATGTATTGACCTCGAGATCTCAACGGTCAAAGCTGCAAAAGATTCTAAAAGGCAACAGTATTATTGGTACATCAATGAGCTTCAAGAATACTTGGTTGAGCAGGAAGAAAAAAGTTCTCATTGGAAAACTTCATTGCTTAACCTGAAGCTTTTGTTACACCTTCAAGGTTATTATGAACTCAAAACAATTGACAGGGTCATAGAATTAATAATTGAAAGGGCTAAAAGTAAACATCCTTCATTAGTTCGTTTGTGTGTTCGCGCGATTGCCAAAATAGTTCAAAAAATTGTTTCTTTTGCGAGCTATGAGCATGACCTTGAAAGCAGTTTCAAGATTGGCTTTGTTCGTAAAGGTTTAGAAATTGTTGATACCTCAGATCATTATGCTTCCAAGTTCAATTCAGAGTTAGCTACTTTCGATCATCCAAGTTTTTTTATTGATTCCAAACCATATAAGGGATGGGTATTTTGGGGCAAGCAGTTAGAAGTTCTGCCAACCAAAGGGCCAATTCTAACTTTCACAGCTCAGGATAAATCAGCACTCTCAACTATTGGTAATCTAGCCACTGTTGAATGGTTGGATTCAATCTTGAGAACAATAGCGCAGGAAAATGAAACCAAAGGCGTATTTCAAGCTTCTGACGTTTCATTGATAAAGACAATCATCGAGTTGATATCTTTTAAGTTTTCAGATGTGCGGTATGATGACTTATTAGGTTTGATTATTACTCATTACGATAAGAATCAGAAAGAGTCAGTAATTATTTGCTCTGAAATCATATGTGGTCTGTTAACTGCAACACAGTATACATCTGAAGAGCAGCTCGTTAAGAGGGATGCCTTTTTAAACGACTTCTTGAATACCGTCTTGAGTTCAGACCTAAATCCTGAAACATATACTGTTTGGAATATCATGTTTTGGATGGTTCCCGCTCTAGTAGATATAAGAAGAGTTCCAATTCTTCTCAAAAAAGCTACCGATCTTTCCTTCCTTGATACTGACTCAAACTTGGCATTCCTGCAATCAGCTAGAGTCGAATTTTTGGCTTCGCACTTGTTATCACTAGGTGGAAGATTCAATGAACAGGGCCAGATACTTGAGAAATTGGTTCTTACTCACCCATATACTCTGGTTCGTCTTCAAATTGCCGGTTTGTTGTCAGCTCTTACTTTAACCCTACATTTTGAAAGCTTTGATAATTCTTATCACTTTTTACGATCACAAGGAGATCAAGATTTTGGCTCTTTTATCTTTAATTTCCCAGATGTATACCACCAATTTTTAGTTAAATTGTTTGAAACCGCTGAATATTTAAGAATTGAAGCTGAACTATTGTCACCTCAGGAACAGGTTAAGTCAGATTATTTCTACAGTGCTCATACTATCTCCAAATTTCTAGACGTTGTTTTAAGAAGTCCATCGAATATTGCTTATGTTCCGTATTTGAAGGATTACATTGTTCCGTTTCTGATGAAACTATTGACGAATAAGGAACTTTGTAAATTGGGTGGATTGATTCCAGACGTTTTGTTGAAAAGATTAGGTAATGTGAACTTCAGGCCAGAGCATATTTCAGATCTTTTGGATATTTGTTTGGCTAATTATTCCACCATTCATCAAACACAGCTACAGTTGTCATTTGTTGAGGCTTTCTATTCAAGATCATTTCTATCGTTATCCAGTTCTCAGAGATCCTCTATACTTGGAAAGATTGATCAACTATTATTTGACCATTCAATTGAAGTTAGAGTTGCTGCTGCACAAGTTTTATCAGGCATAATTCATAATTCAAATGGTTTAGAATTGATCAACCCATTAATCTTGAAGTACAACAAACTCATCTCCAAGATTAATATAAGAAAGAAAATCACCAGTGAACAAGCTATCAAGTTACATGGTGCTACTGTTGGAATTGGTGCCTTGATTGGTGCTTTCCCATACACTTCACCTCCACCTCAATGGGTCCCAACAGAGATTAGTATTCTTTCCAAATCTTCATCTATTCCAGGAATGGTTGGAAAGGCAGCTAAAGATATATTGAGTGGATTCAAGAAATTAAGAGCAGATACATGGCACATCGATCGTGAATTTTTTGATGAGGAACAGTTGGAAAATCTTGAGGGTGTTTTATGGAGAAGTTACTTTGCATAGTTCATAAATCTGATTAGTTTAATGTTATATAATCGAAAGAGGTTTGTAGTATTCTTTTCAGCACTTCTACAAAAAATTTCCCTTTGCTTTAGTGTACATATATATATTCAGTGGATTTCAGAATGTCTAAGCACGAGCAGTTCTCCTCTTTCTCTTATCCATACCGTTCAAAGCACCTGAAATAGTACCTGGAGCACTCGACAATGCACCACTAGTGACAGGGGCAAATTTGAAATTAGAATTACGGCCATGCTGTCTATTTTGATTTTGATGGTTGTTTCCAGAATGATATGAATGTCTTTCGTTACCCTGTGGTTGTTGGGAACCGGCAAGACGTTCGTTCTTTTCTGACAAAGAAGAAGCCCTGTCAGCTAAAGTCAAAGCCAAATCTTGTAATTTTGTTAATTCAACACCTTTAGCAAAGATAATGGAGTTGGAAACTTGATCTAGACCAGCAGATATTTCTTCATTTGAAATCATTTTAGCGACAATGGCAGAAACTTTACTTTCTGATAGTTCAAAGGTTTGAGACAATTTTGTGATTGAAAGTTTTGAATAAAATGATTTGAATTGGAAGAGGTAAGTTCTTAAACCTTCGACTTGTATCTTTTGCTTCAAAGATTCTTTTAATTTATCGGATTCTGGAAACTGATTCCAAACTTTAATGGAATGCAATAGTTCCACTGATTTTTTCCAATTACCTGCTTGCAAAGCTTTGGCAGCATGCATAATGTAATCTCTTGTTTGTTCTGGTGGACCTTGGAATGTTTGTTTTTCATGGTATTCCAAAGTACGACGGAATGACTTGTTTTGTAATTTCTTTTTAGCATCAATTGAAGATCCCAATTGAGCATATTGTGGGATTTCAATCAATAAAGAACTTGTTAAAAAGACACTCTCTAGTAACTCTAGATTGATATGGGTGTGGAATGGTAATAAACGTTGCTTATCAAGAACAGTAACCTGGTTATTATATCTTTGGCCAGCTTGACCCAATAATTCTTTATGACGAGTAGAGGTAGCAATCTCTTGCAAAGCTTGATGGGCATCTTGAATAAAACCATTTCTGAATGCACATAAACCTAATTGAACCAACGCTCTGTTGAATAAGATTTGTAAACCAGGTTCTGAAGTATGTATGGTTGACTGTAAATGGGACATTAAGAACATGTTTCTGGCCTTAGTGTATTTGTTGTTATAAGCATAATAGTAAATGTGCGAAAGAATGGCACGCTTACGGTAGATGGAGTTGGAGTGCTTGTACAGAACAGAAGCCAATGAGTCCAATAAATTATCAGTATAATCTTCAGATGCAGAATATGGAATGATGTAGGACTCCTGCTTGATGAAGCTCAAATTCTTCCATGTAGTGGCTTCTGCGGTTGTTATTAAAGCTCTTGATTTGAAATAGATATGTTCAATTCTTCTTGAAATGATTCTAGCAATTTGATCACCAGCAGAGTTTGATAATTCAGATGACGGAATAACGCGTTCAGAGTATAGTTGAGCACGAACAATTGTATCATAAACTAATTGTTCATCTCTTAAACGGTCAATGTATTCACTGGTGTATGGGTCAATTAGTTGTAAAGAACGAGTGAATTCATCATCCAATCTTTCAACATAAGATACAACAGAACCCAAGATTTCACGAACACCATTTTCATTTGGAGTTGGTTCACTTTCAATATCATCAGAAGGCTCAGCAGATTCTAAAACTTGGTAGGACGAAGAATTATCTTCCAATAATTTGAACAAGCTGTTAACATCTTTAGCAGTTGAATTCCACTGGTCAATGGACCAAATTGAGGAATTAGTAGCGGCATCAAATCTCAAAGGAATTAACATCAAATAGATGACAATGGATTCATATGGAGAAGCAGCTAGCTCGATCAGCTCTTCTAATGATTTAATCTGTTCAGGAATATCGACATTCTTTTTACCTCTTGACTCAGAGATAGAACGTAAGGTTTGGAAAATTTCTGCACTGTTGATAGACTTCTTACCTGTGGCAGTGGAAGTAGTAGGTTGGACTGAAGCTGGGGCAGGGGAGCCAGTTTGGGATTGGTCTCTATCAAAAGTGTCTGGACTTGCTCTGTAGGCTTCGACCAATTTGATTTGTTCACGAACAGCCTTTCTAACTCTTTGTTTAACAGTATTGAAAGCCTTAGCGACAGAAGCATTCAGTTTTTTCTTTGAATCTTTTTCCTCAGCAGAGACTTTATTAAGAGTTTCGTCTAAATCGGCCAAAGATTTGATATAGATAGTTGGAGTTTTGATACTCTGTTGGGAAGCTCTGACCAGTAGACGATTAACCTTATCGAACTCAGAAAGCACAACAACCCAATCGTTTAGGACCTTGGAATTATCAATCACAGAAACAGAATCTTCAATTTCATCTAACAATTTGTCTTTAGCACTCTTGACAACTCTCTTGTCATCATCGTCACTGGATTCATCGTCACTTTGGTCTTTGGCAAATGACTTCTTTAAGAAGTAGGAAGGGCCCCTTGCTCTAGCATCATCATCGGAGTCACTGTCGGACTCATCACTGTCTACATTGGCGAATTCTGAGTCCTCGCTGAGATCCTCCTCTTCTTGATCTTGTTGTTCTTCTTCTTCACTGGATGAGTTTAATTCCTCTTCATCGGATGAGGAAATAAGTTCTTCTTCACTGGAAGAGTAATCTGAGTCGGAGACACCGCCCTGAAAGAAACGAGACATTTTCGAGCTTCTCTTTCGGTTTGTTTTTGGTGTTGCTTGTGGCGACTTGTTTGTTGATTTCTTCACTTTTTTTTTTTTCAGTTGGGAAAAAATCAAGGAAAAAATTTAACCACGGCACGCGTAAATACAGGAACAGCTGCTGTTCTAATAGGTAACAGGCGTAAACGTGAGAATGGAGAGCGATATTCGGGTAATATAATAGATGGGTACCTTGCCTACTTATCACTCTCTCCTCTATTACAAGAACTTGTACATCTGCACTGGCACCGTTGTTTTTGAATGGATCGAGTGTCCTATTTATTCGATATCCATATATCCACTCTGCTTATATAAGATATTACATAATCTGATTGTTGATAGGTGTCGAGTCTCATTTGGCAAGAAATGAGTCCTGATATATCTGGTTAGAAGAAGCACAGGAGATCTTATTATTAAATAGATGAGAACGCAGTAACTTTCTTACCTGATAGAACATAAAATCACCCAATGATGCTCTTGGTTTTTGAATATCTGTATTAGAATGGTACATTTTTTTTTTTTTCAACAGAAAAAAGGTCATATATTAATTAGTATAAAAACGTTGTAGAAAATCTTCAAAAATCTCTATATAGAGACAGATTCATATCATATTCGGTGGCTCAACTTCTGAGCTGTTTGTTTCTTGGTGTGTTCTCTTGTAAATAAAAATGAGTACAAAGTTCCTCAAGTACATTCAGAGCACTGCGTTTCGAATTTCGGTGTATTAAAGTTCATACATATGGGGAAAGCTCCGAACAGCATGGGTAGTAGCCAGTAGGAATATCGTGATATGAGTAACCGTGTCAGCAAAAAAGAATCCCCCTTATTAATCAACTCTGAACATGATATGCCCAGCGGTTAAATTTAAAGGTTCCTGAGACTTTTCGCGATGGGTATGAGTTAAAATTTGGGGAAGCTTAAATGGGCAGTGCTGTATAACCAGAATTAAAAGAAAAAAAAAGTTTTCAAATGCGATGAGCTCAAATCAAGGCGATACAACAAACAAATCACTCGCTGAATCTCCTTAGTCATGACTGTGCAACCCAAAACCGCTGTCAAACCAAAGCTCTCTCAGCTCTGTGAGCTATGTCACTGTAGAAAAGCGATGATAAAGCGTCCAAAAAACTTGCAAAAGATCTGTAAGCTTTGTTTTTATGATGTGTTTGAAACCGAAATCCACAATACTATCGTCAATAATAAACTATTCTATCCCGGAGAAAGAGTGGCCGTGGGCGCTTCTGGTGGTAAAGACTCTACTGTTCTTGCATATGTCCTCAAACTTTTGAATGAGCGTTATAATTATGGAATCCAAATAGTGTTGTTGAGTATCGATGAAGGAATCATAGGTTATAGAGATGATTCATTAGCCACAGTAAAAAGAAATCAGCAACAGTACGATTTGCCGCTTGAAATTGTGTCATACAGAGATCTGTATAACTGGACAATGGATGAAATCGTGAGTTGTGCTGGTATAAGAAATAGTTGTACGTATTGTGGAGTTTTCAGAAGACAAGCATTGGATAGAGGTGCCGCTAAGCTGGAAATTAATCATGTTGTTACAGGACATAATGCTGATGATATGGCAGAGACTGTTTTAATGAACTTATTGAGAGGTGATGTTGCTAGATTGGAAAAGTCTACAACAATTATGACCTCAAGTTCTGGTTCACCTATCAAGAGATCCAAACCATTTAAGTATTCATATCAGAAGGAAATAGTGCTCTATGCCCATTACAAAAAATTAGACTACTTCTCCACTGAATGCACATATGCTCCAGAAGCTTTCAGAGGAACCGCAAGAGAGTTGATGAAGAACTTGGAAGCTATAAGACCAAGCTGTATCATTGATATCATTCAATCTGGTGAGAACTTTGTGTTGAGAGAAAAGAAACTAAGAACCCAATTCAGAAAGAAAAATACACCCAAACCCACTGATGTCAACGGTGAAATTGAAGTGAGAGCTGATGGATCTGTTTCCTTAAATAAAGGTGGGTTCGTTGATGGGAATAGATGCGAGAAATGTGGTTATTTGTCGAGTAATAGGATATGTAAAGCATGTATGCTTTTGGAAGGGTTGGAGCTAAATAGAGCAAAGATAATGTTGGACAATGATACTTCTACAGATGGCGCTGCAAAATTAACGAGAACGTTGGAGCAATTATCTTTTTAGATTTCAAGAACATAGGTGTTTTTTTTAGGTTTGGATTTTCATCGGGGGAGTTGCTTGTGGGTCTCTCATCTTATCTGTATTTTAATGCATAGTACTATTTATTGGCTGTTGTTGGAATGTAGTGAATCAGCCAGGTTGCGATATCATCAACCATTTCATCTGTAACCTGGTGCTTTGCACTGTACTTGACGGATTGAAATGTTGCGCTCAGATCAAGTTCATCGTATGATGATTTAACAGCTTGCTTTAGCTTGTTCAAGAACAATTCTGAGTACCTCAAAACTACGCATTCGTCATTCTCACCAAACAATGCAAATGTCCTCAGTCTCTCAGTATCATAATTCAGCAAAATATTCATATCATCTCTTGCAATTTTATCGAATAATGATTCAGGATATTTGTCTCGGTCCCCAATTGGTAATTCGCTTTCGATATCTCTATAAGAAGCCTCGAATAGGTTCCCCTTATTAAAATTGTGTAATCTATTTAGCATCATCGAAGTCATATCAAAAGAGCCAACAATAGGAATAGCAGCATCGAATAAACCAGGATACTTAACAACAATCCTAATGACACAGTGTCCACCCATTGACACCCCAGACACTATTTTAGTTATCCGAGACTTCTGTAATTGGGGAAAATAACAAGGTAGATATTCCACTATGTCTTTTAGTTCAGAAACAGTTCCATCGATAAGTGAAAGCATGTCAACGCCATGATATTTATTGCCCTCTGTCCACTCATAATTTCTCTCTTTTTGGATGACTCTAGTTCCATGATTTCTGTGATCAAAAGTGAAGATAAGCAGTGTTTCTCTTTCTCTATCAATACCTGTACCATAATAACTATCCAGAATAGCAGTCGCCAACTTCGTTGAGTGCTCGTTACTCTGGCACCTTCCGTGGAGCAAGAAGAGAAAAGTGTATGGGAGTCCACCTTCAGCATGAGTGAAGGGGCTTGGTTTCAGTCGGTAAAAATGAGCATGTACGTTGATACCAGATATATACGTAGATAGAGTTGGGAAGGTAATTGTAAAAAACGCAAGGGTAGTTTTGGGTATTTGGGGTTTCCGCCAGGGTAATTTTGGGTAATTTTGGGTAATTCGCCTAAAATGGTAATATTCGCGGAATTTCCGTGGCTTATGTAATAGCTTACTACTTGCCGGATCACGTACACGTCTAGCACTATAAAACTGATATTTTGTAGTATTATTGTGTGTGTAGTGCGAGTAACTAAGATCTATGTTGGACGACAACCGTAGCTTAAGAGCTAGGTGTACGGCAACTGTAGCTTAGCAAACGTTGTGTATTGTGAACTATCTAGACAATTGAGAAAGAGGGAAGGAACTGTCCCTTATATACTTGAGTAAGTGGTATTGTAGAGAGTATTAGAGAGCCAGCATAGGTGCCAGCCACGATGATTACTCATCTGTTAGTCAGCCTATCATGGGTATCTATTACATATTTATATTTTATATACTAAAATTTGTGGGTAATTTACCAACCCAGCTACCCTTTTTTACCCTTACCCGGGTAGCGGGTAAAAAAGGGTAATTTTCTTACTCGCGACCCAACTCTATACGTAGAGTTGTGGACGATGTCATGTGATGGCCTAGGCGTGAACACGTGGGCCATTTTGCGAAAAGTAAACAAGCCCTCTTCATGGCCGAATTGTTTGTTGATGTTTTCAACCTTGTTGCGTTAAGTTACCCGGATGGATAGAAAAGAGGAAATCAGCTAAACGTTAAAACAAATATTTGACAGACAACAGGGGACGAGACGAGAGAATAAGAGGCCAACCTTCTCGGGTAGGAAGGAGTTGAAGACGCTGAAATACCACACGCACAAACAAATTCGTCAGACACGAGAGCTATCTCTATTTAGGAACCTTAAAACAAGAGCCTGCTAACACACCATGAGATCACTTATCAAATCACACAAAAGAGATCTCAGTGGGTCTCATCACCAGCACACCCAAAGCCAGCTGCTTCCCAGTGACTTCGACTACGAATCTCCTTTCATAGAGAATCACACCAGTAGCAGCCTGGTCCAGCTACAACCACCCCCTTCCACCTCGAACTATTCACAAGCCCAATCTCCTACAAAGTCATCGGGATCTCCTACACTTAATAAGGGCAAGAAGCTACAGAGGCTATTCCATAGATCACGACACTCCTCACCAAATATCTTGACATACTCCAGTGGGCTCTCCCCTGTTTCCCCTGGTAAATCACCTCCCCCTTCGATTATTGGAACAAGAACTCATGAATGGGGATCTTCAGTAAACACAAGAAACAACACTTCAAGTGTTAACTCATTCTCTTCAGCGAGTGAGTTGAATCTCAGCATGTCAACTACAACTCAAACAGCTCCCAAGAGAAACTCTGAGGCCGAGGACCTGATCCTGCTGCCGTTGAATACCGTGCTGGAGATACCGAAGGGCCTATCCTCACCAGCGCAGATCAAAAGTCGTCATAGACGTGCACAAATTGTGACCACAGATAGTCCACAGCTTGAAAAGAGCCAACTGGAGTTCTTTCCCGAACTTAAAGAACAACTTAAGACGCCGGAAGAGACAACAGATAGTCAATGCCAGAGCGATGAAGGAAGCGAGTTCTCTTTTGAACAGGATAACATCACAGGAAGAAATTCATCAATAAGGTATTACAAGTCATTGAACGAGCAGAATACAAGGACTGCTGATATTCCAGAGGCCACATCATTGCAAGGATACTACGTGAATGACCTGATCGATGATAATTTTGACGACGATATGAACTATTTTGACGAAGATGATGATTTCAACGACGATGAAGAGCTCTTTAATAGGAAATACTTCGATGATGAACCTTCTCCTCCTCAAAATAAAAGTTCGAAATCGACTATTCAACCTTCGAAATCTTTAAAATATCATCAACTACCCAATGTATTGGATCAAGAGTTCAGTACGAAGAGGTATTCGTGGTTCTCTGATGATGAGCTAGACCATCATGGAGAGAGGGAGTATCATAAAGATGGCGAGTTTGGTACGAATAGTTTTGATGAAGAAGCATACCTCGATGAGATCAATACTATACCAGAGAACTACGAATTCGAGAGTCTAGAAGAGAGTGGTCGTTCGAATGCTATACCCAAGGGGAGATCTCTGAATAGCAGTTTAAAAAGAGTATCCAAAGTTGTGGTAGAGAATACTCAACAGAGTAACAAGATCATAACAAACTCCAAAACAGTGACTCTGTTCAATCATGCAAATAATGGCACATCACCCAGTAAAGAACATCACGGATTTAGTTACTCCACGCCAAATTCATCATTCACTTCACCAAACCCACAGTTCATCACCTCAGATCAGCACAACCTTGACTTGTCGCCGATATCAGAAGGTTCATTCGATGGTTCTCCATGACACAACAACAGCATACTACATAGTATCTAATAAATAATTATGTGGTCCTATTAGTACCTATTAGAACTGAGTACTTCACTCTACTGGCTAAGAAACTTCAACATCAAAACGTTTGGCTCTGCGTATCCATGAAACTTTGAAAATCATAATTCTTCCCATTCATATAATCGAAGTAGTCACCAGTGGCTTTGTTATCTGGATGATTGTTCCTCAGCACTCTTTTTCTCTGCTCATTCTTGTTCTTATTCTTGACCAGATCCGTCTGTAGTTTCTTAATGTTTTGTAGTTTATCCTCGTGCTTCTTTTTTTGCCTCAACAACTCCAGTCTTTGGTTGAACAAAAGCGTCTTCTGTCTCTTCAAATCGTCCATCACCTCCTTGGTATCCTTGATCGTCTCGTCAATTAGCTCGACCACTGATTTATTGTTCGCAGTGTGAGACCTCGAATGATTATAAATGGGATATCGACTTGTATGCTCATCGGAGCTCATAGATGCAGATGGGGGTTTATAGTGCAACTGCACTTCTGATGCGATGGTCTCAAATGAAAAGGACGAGATCTCCCTTCTTACTGAATTCAACTCAAGATTTCCCAGTGCTGATTTGGATCTTTGGTGTCGTATCTTTTGTGGTTTAACAGTATCTTCATCATCAATTATGATGATTTCTTGGAGGTCACCATTCTTCATTCTTTCAAACATTGATACATAATCAATGGCTTCCCCATAATTGTCGTAATCGGTATCTTTACCGTTACCGGTGGCCCACTCGTCCCGTGTCAAATCAATAATGTTTGAAGTACCATTGGTTGATGTTGCTGTAGTCTGCACACTTGATGCAGCACTGAATGGCTCACTCACTTCGGACTCGTAGCTTGAATGGCTCAACAGAGGCTTTTTGTTCACGATCGAGCGGAACTGGTCAGCATCTGTGAAGTAGACTTTTGGCTGCTGGAACTGGGATCCCAATGGTTCTGAAACTAGTTGTCTCGTTGGTGGTTGGAGTGTTTTGTTTGATTGGTCCATCACAATATGTTGTGTGCTATTCATTGCCGAATGTTGTCTAGCGTGAGAGATTCGTTGCGGCGACGGCAGTGGTATTGGTGATGAAATTGGCGAGGCTGTACCTGAAGGAAGATTTGACTCTGGGTGCTGTTCTTTGAGTTCTTCATCTATTGCATCTATGTCATATCTTGATATTTGGAATCCATTTGAAGCTGAGATGATCAGGTTTCCTAGATCTAATAGCTGTGTTGTTTCATCTTCCATTATTGATGAGCCAATGGATGAATTTTCGGTGATTTCAGTTACCTCATCATCAAAGTTTTCTTCTTGAGGTTTCTGTTCTTGCATTTGATCAACATGGGGGGATCTCAATGGTTGTGAGTTCAGCGGATTTCGATTATCAGCTTGTTTTGAAGGTAATTCCCTGCTTTGTATGTCCTGTCCTCTTTCAATAACGAAATCTTTTCTCGGTAGCCCAAAAGACTCACGATGTTTTAAAGACTGAAGCTCACCGTTATCGGAATATATCTGTAATCCAGACAAAGGTATCTCCAAACCTGTTTTTGGCTCATCCTGTGGAATTGAAGGGAGCTCTTTTAGAGCAGGAGCAATTTTTACTGGAGGGAATGCAAATGACTTGTTCAGCATGTTATTCTGTTCTTTTGCTGCTTCGCTTGGATTATCAATCTCTCTTTCGTTGAGATCGTCATCTTTCATTAGTCTATTATATGCTAGTCTTGCCTTAGACGATGACGATGATTGGTATTGGAGATCTGGTATGGTGATTTCTTTTGTTGGTATTAGTTCTGGAGGTTCAAGGTTTGCATATAGGTTATCTATTGGTTCATAACCTTCTCCATTAAATATCAAAGAAGATGGTCTTTGTCTGGTCTTGTTATTTGGTGAGAGTGGTGGAGGTAGCATTATCTCCACGGGAACAGGGATTTGTTGTGTATTCAGCATAGAATGGGGTCTGATGTATAGTTTTCTTCTATCTGGTGACGTCTCTATCAGCTCAATCATTGAATCTCTAACGGTTCTTTGTTTCTTTGGAGATGTTTGTACAAGTTCTCTTGTTTCAAGATTGAAGATAGGTTTTTCATCAAAGCTGTACTCGTTTTCATCGAAAGAAAAGGAGCTCTCATCATCTTCAGCTGATGGTAAGGAGAACCTCACCTGAGAATGAGACCCCTTGAGGTGTTTCTTTGAGGGAGAGCCGCTTTTGACCATCGACGATTGCAATATCTGGCCATCAGCTGCGATATATGAGTTTCCCTGTTTCGAGATGAGGTCGTTTCCTATGGAGGTGGGTCTTTTTCTGTGACCTTTGTACATCTCGAATGGGATTGGATCTGCTTCTTCTGAGTGTGAGGAGAATTCTGTGGGCTTCGAAGACGGTTCTGCTGGCTCTTTTTGTAGTTAATGAAGTTTGTCTCAGTGTTAATACGTCTCGTTTTAAGATTTCCAAACTTTTTTATTCGGTTGTTTACATTTTACCCGATTGGGAAAGAACATACATAGACTCGCTTAATGAAACAAAAAAAAGAAAGATAATAAGACAGCTGGGAAGGAAAGGACATAAGAGAGTAATATGGTATCAGAGATAAAAGAGAGACAGTGGATCTACAATTTGCTTGATTTCGCTAACTCGAGGAGAAAGCCACGCGTTTCTTTATTAAACCACTCATAAAACAACGTTCTTAGCCAATTTGTTCTTGTAGTCAGTGATAGTACCGTTCCATCTAGTGGCAGTCTTGTTCTCAACAACATAAATATCTTTAGCAATCTTGTCCAGCAAACGGAAATCATGACTAACAACACACACACCACCGTTGAAGGCATTAATGGCCTCGGCAAGCGAATCAATAGTTGGGATATCTAGACCATTGGTAGGTTCATCCAACAACAAAATGTTTGGAGACTCTAGAGCCAATAGCGCAAAAACAACTCTTGAACGTTGACCTTCCGACAATGTAGCCATTTGTGCGGTTTGGCCCTCACCGGTTAAACCATAACGTCCCAACTGACCTCTCCAGTATTGGAAATCCTGGGAGATGTTGGAGAATTTATCACGAACGAATTCTAATGGGGTCTTGGTTAAGTCCAACTGATCAGCAGAATGTTGGGAGTAAACACCAACTTTGATATGTGTATGTCTGGAAACACGACCAGATTGGGCTTGTAGTTGACCGGTCATGATCTTTAATAAAGTTGATTTACCAACACCATTTGGTCCAACTAGGGCAACTCTTGAATCCATATCAATACCGAAGTTCAAATGTTCGTACAAGTTATGTTCTGCATTACCGTCGTATGAAAAGGAAATATCATCAAAGGAAAGGACAGGTGGTGGTAATTTCTCAATATCAGGGAATCTGAAAGTGAAAACTCTATCTGGAACCACTTTCTCAATCAAACCATCAGCCTCCATCTTATCCAAGATTTTTTGTCTTGATTTAGCTTGACGCACTAAATTTGCATAAGTACCAGCAGAAGCAATAAATTTTTTGATATGGACAATTTCTTCTTGTTGTTTGTTGTAAGATTTCATTTGATTTGTTTCCTGTTCAGATCTAGTCTTGACATAAGAATCATAATTACCACCATAAGCTAAAATTTTTTGTAATCTCATATCGATCATGTTAGTACACACACCATTCAAGAAATCTTGAGAATGAGAAACTAGGACCAAAGTACGGTCAAATCTCTTCAAATATTCTTCTAACCAGACACAAGCTTCTAGATCCAAATGGGCCGTAGGATCATCCAACAACAATAGAGTAGGCTTAACGAACAAGGCCTTAGCTAAAGCAACACGCATTTTCCAACCACCAGACATATCTTTTGTTTTCTTCTTGATGGTTTGAGAGTTGAAACCCAAACCAATCAAAATCACAGCAGCTCTTGATTCGAAAGTTGCAGGATCCATAGAGTCAATTCTTTCGTATAGACCCTCCAAAACTGGTGATTCTGGACCATCATCAACAATAATTTGTTCAACTTGATCTTCTAATCTTTTTAGTTCAGCTTCAGCTTCACGAACAACATATTCCAAGGCACTGTGTTCAGAAGGCTCAGCAGGTTCGTTTAATAAATATATATCAATGTTTTCAGGAATTGGAAATTCTCTTGCAGCGATTGCATTCAATAAAGTTGATTTACCACAACCATTCTCACCTAGTAAACCATAACGACGACCATAATTTAATTCCAATTCTGAATCTTGGATAAGGACTTTACCATGAAATAACAAGGAGACTGAGGATAGTTTGATATCTCTTGATGTGGCCAAAGAATCCAAGACACCTGTGGTGACACGGTCTGATATACCATCTTTATCTTGTTGTAATTTCAACTTTGAGATTGCCTCAGCAGCAACTTCACCTTCATCTTTCTGTTCCTTCTTTGGTTTTTTACCTGATGCAGCTTTCTTAGCATCTCTTTTAGCTTTGGACGCAGAGACAGCCATGTTTAATCTTCTATAATAAAAGGGCTGAATAGATTCTACTAAGAGCTCTAAAATAGAAAAAAGACTCTTTCTTCCAACTGATAAAAAAGAAAAAAAATCTGTCTCGATGATATAAATTTTTTCTTCTTTGATTAGATAATCATGAGGGTAACACTGTCCTTACCGATGAGGTACTGATTATGTAAGAAGCTGATTTGGTTTGGCGAGACGACTACTGGCTGGGACAGTTGAGATTGGTGCTGAGGGTGAATGTTATAGAAGGTTGTCTAAAAAGTCTTCATCAACTCTGATGGACTGCGGTACTTTACTCTCTGTAGTTTTGGTTTGTGGTGTACTTGCGGTGATTGGTGCGGTGCCTCTTATTATAGATTGTACTGGTAATGTAGGCTCCCTGCTATCTGTTTTTACATCACCTCCATCAATAATCTTCAAGTTGGCTAGTTCGATATTACTCATCTTCTTCACATTCCTAGTGAAAGTGTTTTCTGTAACACCACCTTTTCTGGAAGCACTTATCTTCTTGAAATCGACACTCTTCAAATACTCTTCCTCATCTCTATCCAACCCTTCAATTTCCAGTTCTTCCTTATATCTGAAGTTGTTTGTTGTGCCTTTAGGAACTATGTTTCCTGCATTATCCAGTTCCTCATCGCTGAAAAGTATTGGTTCTCCAGTTTCATCGTATTCCCTTAGTCGTTCTTCCTGTTGGTGATCGAGATTGCCCTCTGGGGAGTCCTTCGGTTTGGAAGATGGATGGTGTCTGTGTCTTCTATTAAGCTTATGCTTATCCTGAAACTTCTTCCTGTTCTCCTTCTTCAAGTTATAATCCATGGTTTATCAATCCCTTATCTAGTGCCTGTTTGATATGTTAAAACGCTGAAGTGGCAGAGGTTCAGACTACATTTAATTGCTGGTGTCCGTGTGTATTCTCACGTGACGTTTCTTTATTTTCCGCGAATTGTTGAGGGATGAGAGGTTTCTTTTCTAAAAGTGAAATAAGACAGCCAAATTAAACTCTCTCAAAAACAGAACATAAACCCGAAACAATTCACTTGATGTCAGATTCAGTTAACAGTTACTCATTCAAAATCAGTTTATTTCCTCCATCCAGTGACACACCGTTTTAATTTCACTACACTCAACTTTTTTCAACTTTTTTTTCCTAATCTTGATAGATATCTAAAAATCGTAATGGCAAACAATCAAGGTGCTCAAGACACAAAATTCTTCAACAAGCCAAAAACTGACTATAAGAGGTTCCATGAGCCAACCCTTCCTAATGGTGAAAAACCTGATTTCGGTAACGGCCATAGAAAGAATGCTCATAACCACAACAAAAACGACAAAACCAATAACAGCAACCAATCAAACACAATCACCAATAATAACCAACAGAGAAGGAAACAAAACAACGGTTATAAGAATCCTAATCAGAAAGGAAGCAACCCGATAGCAAATGCCCAGAATTTACAGAAAGTTGCTACAATTGAGAAGGGCGCTAATAACAAGTTATCGAGCAATGAGAACATTTCAAGTCCGACTCAAAAGGACAAGAGAAGCACAAGTTTTGCTGGAACCACGTTTACCAACTCGCCAGAGACCAAATCCTTGCCTAAACCATCATTCCTATGAATTCTTCTTTTATTAATTATCTATGAAATACGATCAAATTGTTATGATTGGTATGAAGCGCCTTGTTTTTCTTTTACTATTAGTACGACTGTTATTCAATGACTTCTTAAGCTATCCTTTTTATATGTAGTCCTAAATATCCCTGACAAAATGGGTTGGACAGTGATACCCTTGCGGGTTCTTGTCCAGATATAGTTGATGATAGTCTTCAGCGTCGTAGAAAACTCTCAAAGGCTCGATGACTGTTTTGATCTGGTTATTCCATTTTGGATTGTATTCATCAGTGACTTGTTGAGCAATCTTCAAGTCCTCGTCGTCATTGGTGAAAATGGCAGAGCGGTACTGAGTCCCCGCATCACCTCCTTGTCTATCAAGGGTTGTTGGATCGTGTATTCTATAAAAGAACGATAATAGTTCTTTCAAAGAAACTTGTTTCGGATCATAACTGATTTGTAATACCTCGGCAACTAAAAGAGCAGACGAAGTTAGTATTGATCAAATCTCTGGTGGTAACAGCACTTGATATACATACAGTTGGTGTCACCTTCACACACTCTTTTGTAGGTCGGATCAGCGACTAGACCATTAGCGAAACCGACCTTAGCATCGATGAGGCCCTTGGAACCATAATGCTTTCTATAGACGTGCTCAACGCCCCAGAAACAGCTTTGCGAAAAGCGAGTTAGTAAACAACGGTGCGAGTAGACAAGGATCAGAGTACTTACCCTGCGGCGACGGTGATCAGCTTGTTTGCGGTTGGGCTGAAGGAGATAGTTGGTGAGATGAGAGCCATTTTAGTGAATTGAATCTGCCTACGGTTGATGGTTTGTTTGTTCGTTCGGGTGGGAAGAAATTCGTTTTAAGAATGATAAATATCTGCCACATTAAACAAGGGAAGAAAAAAAAAAAAAAAAAGCATCGGAAAGTTGACCGTTTACGAAATTGATTGTGTGATTGTTCTTTTTATATTGTGTTTGAAGTTGTTTAGCGTGGTTATATATATATAAACTAGCACGACTGACAATCTCTCTGTCTCTCTCCTTTTTTTTTTGTATATCATACGTCTCAAGTGTCACCATAATGTCCACTCCATATCCAAAGATCTCAACACAACAATTCATCAGCTCCGTCGGAAACACTCCTCTCATCAAGATTGAGTCCATCTCGAAGGAGATCGGCCGGAATATCTACTTCAAGGCAGAGTACGCTAACCCTGGAAAATCCATCAAGGACCGTGCTGCTGTGTATCTCATCGAGGATGCTCTCAATAGCGGCCAGATAAGCCCTGGGGGCACACTTGTCGAAGCCACTGCTGGAAACACTGGGATCGCTGTGACATTGTTGGCAAAGAGCTACGATCCTCCTTTCAATGTTGTCTTATTTGTTCCTGAAACACTAGTTGATGAGAAGATCAACATCCTTGAGAGCATTGGTGCAAAAGTTATCAAATCACCAATTGTACCACAAGATGACCCCGAGTTCGTGAACAACAGGGCCATAAGATACGCTAAAGAGAACCCAAACACTGTTCATGTCAACCAAATGGACAATCTGAGCAATAGACGTGCTCATTATGAAAATACCGGGCCAGAGATTTGGAAACAAACCAATGGAAAGATTGATGCGTTTGTAGCTTCTGCTGGCACAGGAGGTACTTTTGCTGGTGTATCTACATTTCTCAAAGAGAAAAGTGGTGGAGAAGTCAAGACGTATCTTGCTGATAGAGAAGGGTCGGGACTCTATTCTTATATTACCTCAGGGGGAGATAATTGGGACGCAGAAGGAACAAGCTTTATCGAAGGAGTTGGGAAACTAGCATTGACAGGTCAATTGCAGGATGCATTGGAGCTGGCAGATGGGGCCATCAGAGTGCTGGACACAGAGGCAATTCTCACCATCTACAACCTCATTGAGAATGAAGGATTGTACGTGGGAGCAAGTGGAGGCCTCAACATCGCAGCAGCCAAAGAGGTTGCAAAGTCACTACCACAAGGGTCCACTGTGGTGACGAGCGTTGCTGATACTTCCGAGAGATATGCTTCCAAGCTGTTTAACAGAAAGTATCTGGAAGAAAACGGACACTGGGACAAGATCCCTGATCACCTGAAGAAATATGCCACTTACGAGGAGTTATGAGAATTGTTTAAGCTGCCTATATATAACGAAGTGGTGAAGTGATGTTTTTTCCCAATACAAACACCTGCGTAATTATCAGTCTAGCTTCTGCTGGATCAGCACCAGAATCTTATGGACTTTCTGCGTAATCTGCAGTACGTCTTCCCTAGAGGTGTCAAAAGTTTCTTTTTTTTTCTGTACTTTCAGTGGGAAGAGGGAGGGAGAAAAAAAAAATTTTGATCTAGAAAAAAAAAATTTTATTTGCCGCGCATATATAAGAAGAGCAATATTGCCACTTTGAAAATTTTCACTTTCCCCCTTTCTCTCTTTCTTTTCCTTGTCGCTCACACCGGAAATCAATTGGCACTTCCTTCTGAGAAATATATATTTAAGTATACACAATGGGTAAAGAAAAAACTCACGTCAACGTCGTTGTTATTGGTCACGTCGATTCTGGTAAATCCACCACCACTGGTCATTTGATCTACAAATGTGGTGGTATCGATAAACGTACCATTGAAAAATTCGAAAAAGAAGCTGCTGAATTAGGTAAAGGTTCTTTCAAATACGCTTGGGTTCTTGACAAGCTTAAAGCTGAACGTGAAAGAGGTATCACCATTGATATCGCTTTATGGAAAT